>JAHBMJ010001640.1:5645-28404 GCA_018398765.1 Chromera velia
GGGGGGAGGGGGGCCTGCATTTGCGTACGTGAACAAACAAGAGAGATGGAAGACTCTTGATCTGTTTCTCGACTGACGCACGCACCGAGAAGATTGAACAGAGGATGAAGATCATGCTGATGCTGATCATCATCGCGTTATCAGGACCCCAAGACTCCAGCACCCAGGGGGCAGGAAGTTTGTCGTTCTGTCCCCACGAGAACTTTTGCTCATCTAGCCTCTTTTTGGCCCAGTTGCCAGCATTGTGGGCTTTACAAGCCATTTGAAATTCCCCTCCATGCTGCCTCAATGCTCTGGCCTTCTCCGGCATTTCGGCGACAAAATCTGGGTACGTTTCCCAAGTGATCTGCCGGTTGAAATCGATGAACATCACGGTGTGCTCAGAAAGATGGGGGATCGACTCACACGATCCTGCAGGGAAGAACAGGAGCGTGGAAATCAATTGTTCGGGCTAGAAAATGGTCAGTTAGATCATCAAGCTTCATGATTACATGCCGTCGAATCTTCCAGATGTGTATGGTGACTTTCGAACAGGCGATGTCTCCTTTCGTTGTCCTTTCTGTCTCCTCCACTGTTTCATCGTTCTTCTCTCCCCTTCTTCTTGGTCATCTTTTCCGTCTCTTCTCTCCTTCTCCAAGCTAGTGTTGCTCGATCCATTTACCCCTCTCGCAACCTTTTAGTGTCAAGTGTGCACTTAGCAGCCGCATTATCGAGAAGTGGTCAAGAGAAAGAGCACATGAAAGAAGAGCATTCGCTCCAGATGCAAGAACATCAACCCGAAAGAAAACGGAGAAAGGAAGAAGGGCTGAAAGAAAAAGCATCTTACGCATGCAGGAAAACGGTGGTGAATCGAAACTTCCTCCCATGCAGAGGAGCTCGATTTCCTTTGGGCTCTCCAGAGGGTAGGGGGTTGTGCCTGAGGCACAGGACACAAGCGCCTTAGTGGAGGGAGGGAAGAATGTTCCGGTCTTCACGGGGATCCCTCCTCTCAAATGTTGTTCTATTTTGATGTTCTCGGGCCTGCATGCAGATCGACAGATCGACACTCGTCGCGTAGGAGCAAACGAAGTCTTTTGAAACAGTTGCACAATTGTTATTTCTCTAGCGGAGTCATCTGAAAGTGGCATCCATCTCATTGATTCCCATGCTCATGAAGGAAGGTGTTGTCCATAGATTTCAACATTTTTCAGTACAATAGTGAGAGCAAAAAGTAAACATTGCAGAGGAACCATAAAAAGATATGCCCTACAAGAAAAGCACTTTCTGTGTCGTCAGAACTTGTCCTAGGAGCTTGTCTGGGGGACCCAAGGACCTCAATGCTGTCGGAGCGAATGTTCTCGAAAACACAAGACGGCACTTTCAAGTCTCAGTAAGAGTGTCGGAGCGAATGAACGCAAAGAAAAAGAAAGCGATCGGACGCACTTCTGAGAGCTGAAAAAACTCTTGGAAAGATGACGCCATCGTCTTTCTCATTTTTCCGATTCCTGAATTAACGGAAGGAACAAAAGATCGACTGACGCGACGACATTGTCGTATCCCAGAACGTTTGCAATGGTGTATCGTGAGGCAGTTGTGAAAGTGAGCTGAGGACAAGCCGCTGCAGAGTCACAAAACCATCAAATCGTCTTCGTACACTCGTCTGCCAGTAGCTGGCGCATGAGGCTTTGGCATTCTTTCTGATGCACAGAGAAGGTATGTAGAGAGATGCGTCAGGTGCAGTTATAGTCACGTTGCGGAACGGTTACGGATGGACAAAGTCCATAAGCCAACGAAGCCAACCTGGCCCCATTACGAATAAAAGCACTTCGCAAGCAGAAAAACAAATGAATGAACGAATTCTGAAGGCAGAAAAATGACGCGTTCGAAGGGAAGATTTAAACCTCAACAGGCATGAATGCAACAGTGATAGAAACGGAAGAAAACAAAACAATTAAGTGAAAAGGAATACAGAGAGAGACAGACCATCGCATTCGAGTGACTGCCTCTGCCAGTATCCGTCAACGCAAAAGACGCGCTCCCTGTCTAGGGCATCTGTCTTGCTTCCGAATCCTCTGCATACACATAGGCGCAGTGAGAGAGAGAGAGAGAGAGAGAGAGAGAGAGAGAGAGAGAAAGAGAGAGAGAGAGAGAGAGAGAGAGAGAGAAAGAGAGAGAGAGAGAGAGAGAGAGAGAGAAAGAGAGAGAGAGAGAGAGAGAGAGAGAGAAAGAGAGAGAGAGAGAGAGAGAGAGAGAGAAAGAGAGAGAGAGAGAGAGAGAGAGAGAGAAAGAGAGAGAGAGAGAGAGAGAGAGAGAGAAAGAGAGAGAGAGAGAGAGAGAGAGAGAGAAAGAGAGAGAGAGAGAGAGAGAGAGAGAGAGAAAGAGAGAGAGAGAGAGAGAGAGAGAGAGAGAAAGAGAGAGAGAGAGAGAGAGAGAGAGAGAAAGAGAGAGAGAGAGAGAGAGAGAGAGAGAGAAAGAGAGAGAGAGAGAGAGAGAGAGAGAGAGAAAGAGAGAGAGAGAGAGAGAGAGAGAGAGAGAAAGAGAGAGAGAGAGAGAGAGAGAGAGAGAGAAAGAGAGNTTGCGGAACGGTTACGGATGGACAAAGTCCATAAGCCAACGAAGCCAACCTGGCCCCATTACGAATAAAAGCACTTCGCAAGCAGAAAAACAAATGAATGAACGAATTCTGAAGGCAGAAAAATGACGCGTTCGAAGGGAAGATTTAAACCTCAACAGGCATGAATGCAACAGTGATAGAAACGGAAGAAAACAAAACAATTAAGTGAAAAGGAATACAGAGAGAGACAGACCATCGCATTCGAGTGACTGCCTCTGCCAGTATCCGTCAACGCAAAAGACGCGCTCCCTGTCTAGGGCATCTGTCTTGCTTCCGAATCCTCTGCATACACATAGGCGCAGTGAGAGAGAGAGAGAGAGAGAGAGAGAGAGAGGCGAAGAGAGAGAGAGAGAGAGAGAGAGAGAGAGAGGTAATGGACAGGGATGAAACAATGGAAAGAAATGGGGGGGTAATTTTGGAAACATGGAGACTTAGGCTGACTCACATATACCGGCACGCGTTCAAGGAGACCAAAGAGATCTGAAAGTCCTCACAACCAGACAGAAACTGCAGAAGCTTGATTTCTTCCATTGCACCACGACCACAAAAGGAAGAAAGAAGACTCTGTGTGTGCACGCCACAGCAAGACGCATCCGACGACAGTTTGCAAAGAGCTAGGCCGAAGTTTTCGGTCCCAAAGGAGAAAAGGGGGTCCTTTGTTGTCTCTTCCTCACAATTGCATACACCATAAATGTGCGTCAAAGAGACATCTTTTTCCTAGCTGTCGGTGACGTAAGTCAGAGAAAAACTTCTTCACTGCTGCGGGTGATCATCAGAAGGCACCAAAGTGCTCGACTCGGGGCGGCACAAATTCAAGCACCCAGCTAGGTCCCTAGGTTGTTGTATTGCATTCTTTTTCAGCAGATGGACGCATGAAGGAAGGAAGACCTACTTTGCGCACGTGACGATGACATAGGACCTTGATGGAACTGGAAACATGTCGCCGTGGGGCCCTGGATGTATCTCGTAAGCTTCACCCCAGTCCATTGCCTGGCCTGTCTGAGGCGGTGCGTAGGGCATCAGACAAGGGCCTGCATGCATCAGACATTATTTGTATATGTGAATAAATACGCGAGAATGTTAACAATTGACATGACAGATTGAGACACGCTGAACTCTTCTTCAATCAATCTCTTCATTCCTCCCTCAGCTAAAGAAAAAAAGGAATTCCTTCCTTCGGCACAGTATTTTGAACTTCAGTGCAAATGTTGCAGTGCATTAAACCAGAGGGAAACCGCAGCACATCACACTTTCGTACGGGGAGCAGATTTGTGTGCTCCTCCAGGTTTTGCGTCTGAAAGTCTGTTGCCCCACCTCAGTGTCCATTTCTTTCTGGGTCTCTTGCTTCTTTCTTTCCCGTGCTACTGACGTTCGCAAATCAGAGTCCGCATGTTCCATTTGCCCCCTACACATCTGAAAGTTTGATACCTGCAAAGGGCAAAGAGGATTGTAGATCAAGTTTTGAACAACGATTGGTGCTTTCTCGTTCATTGCCGTTTTATTGTGCCTCCCTGCGTTTCTTTTGATCTCATAGTTCTTGCGTGCTTCTTCTGAACAGTGTATTCAATCACCGGCGCGTTTCTGTTCCATCAAATTGATCGAACAAGACAGGATATTTGGTCAGAGTGCAAGGTCTTTTCATCCTTTTAATTTTTGAAACGTACGCACAGCCTTTCTTTACAGCCATGCTCGTTGTTCACCCCTAAGATCATCAATGGGTGCATGCCTGGTTTCATTGATGGAGTCTAGTTGATGTCTCGACAGTGCTCGTTCGTAAGAAAACAATGTGAGAAAGGAAGGTTTTCTCTTTCACCGGTGCATCCTCTGTTCACATGTGAAGTTGAACGCCAAACAGAAAACTTGTGCACGCAGACACTACACAAACAGGAAATGACTGAAGAGAGAGAGAGAGAGAGAGAGAGAGAGAGAGAAAGGGAACGAAAGAGAGAGAAAGGGAACGAAAGAGAGAGAAAGAGAGAGAGAGAGAGAGAGAGAGAGAGAGAGAGAGAGAATGACTGAAGAGATAGAAAGAGAGAGAGAGAGAGAAAGAAAGAGAGAGAGAGAGAGGCTGACGCAGGCGAGTCATGCATCCCCCAGATTGGTTTGTGTCCCTCATTACACGATAGGGTGATTTCCTTTGCCGGGTTGGTCACCCCACTGTCCCCAAAGATCAGGTACGGCTGCCTCCAGATTGAGTAGTCGTCCAGCATCCCCAGCATCTGCATTCATTCATCCATCCATCCATTCATCCATTCATTCATTCATTCATTCATTCATTCATTCATTTGATCACGTACGTGGATACGTGCACAAACAAACAAACAAATAGATAGATAGACAGATATGCAGTGGTTCCGATGATATGAGAGCGCCTTTCTCCAGAGACACACTTACAATGCCCGTTGGTGACGGTGGAGAGAGAGCAAAACCTAACCGGACCGCGCAAAGGCAAAAGATATGAAACAGCAAAAATGGGGCCGAATGAAAAGAGAAGCTGGAGGCACTACCCATACGCGGTTGTAGTGAATGAAAGCCTTTCGGTACCATCCGGGAAAGAAAAAAACATCAGAGGAAAAAGATCGGATATGGTCAAAGCGCTCGTCGTCAACTTTCGTTGAAAGAGAAGAGAACAGAAAAGACACCAGATACTGACTATTGGATCGTTTTTCTTCATATCATCGCGGAATGCGTTGCAATCGGCTGCATGTGCATACACATGCACATGAAGAAACATGCACACTCACGCACAAACGCTCACATTCACTCGTATACACTCATATAGACAGAGCCGGGAACGCAGACAGACAGAGAAAAGAAGTCGTGAATGCTCCCTCTCTTCCCGTCGAGTGCCCTTTTCGGAATGTCTTCAGACGAGCTCAAGGGGAAAAAACAAACGCCGGATTCCTCCCACAAAAACAACTCAATGATCAGCCGAGGCAGGCATGCGAGGGCCTTCATTTCTTCATGTGTCTGCCAAGCAAGAGACTCACGTTCACAGCGGAGCAAGAGTGCAGTCCATTCTCCGTTCTCACAGTACACCGTGTCTGTCGGCCCGCCCTCGGTGGCCTTCATGTTGGAGGCGCAGGAGACAAACAGCCGAGTGCCGTGCATGTCCTCATTGGTCGAGACCTGACAATCAAACAAGCAGACAAGAAAGTCAGTATGCACAACAGATTTGCGTGCCTGAAGGGATTGCTGCAAGAAGGCAAAAAACACCCACAACGGCCCTCTAAGTCTTTGTGGGTCGAGAAGAGAACACAGGACACTTTCGTTTGTTGAAATCTGCTTGAACTGAACAGCATGATCCTCGGGCTTGCTCCATTTTCTGCTCTCTCTGTATATCCTGATAGGTGAGGTACTCACAAAGAATCTCTCGAGGTCCAATTTTGCCTCCTCAAAGAGGATGCTGATGGGGGGACAGTGTCCTGCAGACAGACATGGGGGGATTCGGTGGTGAAAAAAATTGAAACACACTCACACCCGCACACTCACACACAAACGCATAAAATCAGTCGGCGAAGAAGGGAAACAACTAAGAGAGAAGGATAGTGCATAGTCCCCACCACTAAGTATCATATCAGCACCGTGCTCCACCGTACCTCTCTCTTCAATGGTGCACCCATTTACTAAGTGACTCACTTGCAGCACTACTTGGTTGCTGGCTCTTTCACTCACTATGTGACTCTCCTCTCTCACTCACTCACTCACTCACTCACTCACTGACTCACTCACTCAGAGACTCAATTAGCAACTCATTTACGTACATGCACTCCTACACATCCGCAAGACCGCCAGCTCACTCATTCACACTCACACACACACACACACACACACACACGCACACAACCACGGACTTTTGCAACTCAGGGAGATTGCATCCCACACCCCGTCTGAGCACATGAGGTCCTGCTTGATCAGTTTCCGAACCTCCTGTCCCTCGAAAACTTCGCCCGATTCTGTCTCCTCAGGAAGAGGAAAAGGGCTGGCGAGGTATCCATTCTCCTCATCGCAGCTGCATGCGAGTAGAGAAGAAGAAACAGAATCAACTCCAAGAAACTTGTTTGTTTTTAATCAGCGCAAGACGAGAAAGAGGGGGAAGATAAGAAGGAAAGCGGCCGCAGTGGTAACTAGGGCATGCAATGACTACGAAAAAGAAATCCAGCTGCGTGTGTTGAATTTCATCTTACAAAACACATACTGAAAATCTCCCCCCAAGATCGCTGTGCGTCTCTGATTTGCAAGAAAGAGGAAAACTTCCACCATTCCTCTCGACAACACACCCCGTCCTGTGTGTATACGGAAACGCATGGTTACAATCCAAAAAAGACAAGCCAAGGACAAGCAACACGGAAAGTCCCTTTCCTCTTCCCTCCCCTATCCCCTCCATTTGCTCGATCGATTAGCGCACCACCTGACTGCCTTACTGCCTCACTCACTGATTGACTGACTGGCTGACTGACTGACTGACTGACTGACTGACTGACTGACCGACCGACCGACCGACTGACTGACTCACTGACTGACTGACTGACTGACTCACTGACTGACTGACTGACTGACTGACTGACGTGATGGATATAAAGGTTTCGGGTCTGTAGTACCTCACGGTCTTGTTTATCCTTTCGGTCTGCCCCAGGAAGATTTCCTCGACTTGCTCAACCGCCAGAGAAGAAATCGAAGTGTTCACGTACCCGAGAGGAAGCGTGGGCTCCTTGCACATCCCTGCAGCGACATCAAGTAAAAGTCAAGCAACCGAGGTCGCAGACATCGATCCAGACAGAAAGCAGAGAGGCGGAGAGACAGGCAGGGACACAAGCACATACACCCGCAGAAACAAAAAGCGTATGAGCCTCTGTTTGAAGCGGAAATAAAGAAGTGGGACCACTGCAAACACCCCCACTTTACCATCAATTTTCTCCAAAAACATCATTCTGCATCTCCTACAGCAATCGACATCCTCCCTCAATGTCCCTTCTTTTTCTAGGAGAAAAGGAGAAAGAAAATGAAAGCGGCTGCTCAGATGAGAGCGCCATCTCGTTTCTAGAAGTGGAAGTCAGGAGAAAAAATCGGCAAGTATGTTTCTCTCTCTCTCTCTCTTTCTCTCTATCTCTCTATCTCTCTCTCTCACTCACACACACACACACACACGCACATACACACACACACACTCTCGAATAGAGGACTCATTCATTCGATCTGTCTTGCAGTCCCCTGAGCCCAACGACTTAATTCAAGGAAGGAAAGACCCGATCGATCGATTGCAGGCCTCACGTTTGCACTTGATCCTCTGAGCCTTTGTTTTCATACTTATGAAAATAAATGTATGAAAATAAAGGCTCACGTTTGCACTTGATCCTCTGAGCCATCCACTGGCCGTCAAAGCACTCAATCGAGTCCGTCTGGGACCAGTGGGTCTGTAGGGGGTCAGCGATCTTACCCTCAAAGATGCCAAAAGGGGCCGCGCCGATAAATCCCTCTCGGCAGGTGATCGTCAAATTCGATCGATGCGCGTAAGTGCCTGCAGGAATGTGCGATGCATATTGTGATAGGGATGAAAGGAGTAAAAGACATGCAAATTACGAATGTGTTTATCAGTCAGAGTTTCAACGTAGAATTTCTGAAGCTGTTCCTTTTTGTTTGTGTGAGGATTGCGTTCGATTAGAGACCTTCGCAGAGGCCAGAGAAAGTTTTAGGAAAGATGTCCGGAAGATCAGGACGGCGCTTCACATCCCTCTTCTTGAAAAACACTAAAAAGGGTCTCTTCTCTCCCCTTTCAGTTTTTCTTTTGCTTTCTTTCTCAGTTTTAGCCTGTCGGCAGATAAGCAGACAGGCTGACAGGCAGACCGTCGGGGAAAATACTAGCAGACATGCAGACGCAGAGGGACACCTGCAGACCTGTCTCAGGGTCCCAAAAGACCTCGTCAGGATGCGTGACTGTCTGGAGTTCGTCGAACGGGTTCTCGAAGGGGGGGCATCGTTCTGCACTCAGTCGGGGGGGGGATATGCAGAGGGGAAATTGAGTGAGGAGTGGAGGGAGGGACGAAGGGAAGGTGTCAGAATGCAACAGATTCACAAGGGTGGAAGAAGGAAGTTCATCATGGCATCAATTTTTTCCTTTACTGTTTGATTTCGTCTGGTGTCTTCGATTCTTGCTTTCGTCAATTCAGACTGAGGGTCTCTGATCTTTCACACAGAAAAGAAAAGAAGAGAGAAGGCTTTCTCTGTGGTCTCCGAGGACGTCACGCAAAGCATACAGAGCCCGTCAGAAATCAGGAAGGTCGGCGGAACCGGCAACAGGAAAGGAATTGAGCAGATTTCCAGTTGACTCACTTTTGCATTCGATCTCAACGGGAGTCCACTGTCCGTCTAGGCAGAAGGCAGTGCCTCTGAGAGAGCCCCACTCAGGAGGCGCAGAAGGTTCAGGCATCATTTCGGCCTGTAGCAAGAAGGAGTGAATAAGGTCCGTCCTGTTCTCTCCAAGAGCTTCTGTCGCGTTCACGCTCATACTGCTGTTGCTGTCACCTTGCCATTCGATATTATAGGCGTCTGCGTAGTCCTTTGTGACCGGCGCACTGTACCAGTCTCCTCTCTTTCCTCCCCACCGAGCACAGTGGTAGTCTCTGTGTGCGGCATGGAAGAACGCAGGCAGTGTAGCTGTGTTCTCGTTGCTGCGGGGTCCGGGATTGTTTGTCACATTCAGCTTCTGCAATTGTGGAAGACGAACAAGCATTCAAAGGTAAGCAATCAAGCCAGTACGGACGCATTTTCGTAAGGCGTTTTTTTCTTTGTCAAAAACTCGAAGCAGACATACAGACTGGTACAGAGCGTGATTCAGGGCGAAGCACAGAGCACCATCAAAGTGTTGGAGAGGGTCCTCAATTGGAAGTCTGGGCACAACGATCAAGAGCGCTATAAAGCACTTGAATGGGCCCGCAAAGATACATACCCAAGCACGAAAATACATATATCTAAAATGTCCAGCTGACCGACCTCGATTTCTACCTGAAAGTCCGGACAGGTGCGTCGACAGTCAAGGCTGAGAGAGGTCCACTCGCCATCCAGGCAGGCTGTTCTCTCAAATGTCTTTCCGAAGGCGTCGAAGTACCCCAACTTCCAGTCAACCTCGTCGGTCGGCACCACGCCTGCAAATGTCCGGACGCCATTCAAAAGCAAAAGCGTCACCCAGCATTTATTTCAAGAATGAGTCTCTTTTGCTTTTCTTGGGAGTATCAATTAATGAGACAAGGATGTAAGAGTCGAACCAAAGAAACAAAGCGTGACAGATGACAAGAAGAAAAGGTGCGAAGGATCCCGTGAAGAATGGAGGGTTGACCGCACCAGTCTCTGCATTGCCGATAAAGAGAGAGAGCAACCGAGCAACTGACTTACCTGTATGAAGGATGCACTCAACGATTCTTGAGTCCTTGTGTCGCTTCGTCATTGTGCGGGGGTTCTCTCTGTCCGGAGAGATGCGGTACCCGTCCGGCACGCCCTCTGGGGCCTCACAGCTACCTGCAGATGTAAATTGCGTCCGTGCATGGTCAAGAGAGAATTTATGGGTGGGTAGGGAGGCGAGCACTGGGAGCGATCGAGCCTTCAGGATCAACGGACGGATGGGCTACAGGACCCTCGACACATACTTCCATGCAGAAGAGGACGGGAAGAAAAAGTGTGCTTGGAACAGGAGAGAGCGAAGCGAGAAAGATACTGAAAGAGTCATGTAGGCTCAATTGACGCACGACACACACGACTGCACTGCCTGATTGACGGACTGACGCATGCAGCTCATCTCCCGTTCTGTCCACTGTCCGTTCACACACGTCACAATGTCCTCATCCCTGTCATCGAGGTCAGAGGAGTGACCCTCAGTGCATGACACCTGCAGACAGACAAGGGCTCCATCCGACAAAATACAGGCAGCTACACCGTCTTGTTCGATGCACACCGTTCAACTCATGGTGGTGGCAGAAAATGTGACACGTCCTGAGAATGAAAACGAGAATCCAGGGTGAGATGGTGAGAATAATGAAGGAGAGTGACAAAGTGCCGAATAAGAAGACGTTGCAACACTCTGTTGAGAGAGAGACAGACCCTGATGGTGGCTCCATGCGCTCGGGGTGTCAGCTCTCCAGGGAGAATCGGCAGAGGGTCAGGAATCTCCAGAGCGCGAATGCCCTCAGTGACGACATACCGCGAGTGGTCGACCAGGGATTCATAGGGGGGGCACATCTCTGCAGTCATCAGCACAACACGAAAGAATCCCCAGTGAGAGACGACCGTGAGGACGAGGGACAGCCAAATGAAGTGGACGTCTTTTGTCGAATACTCAGACTAAGCGTTCAACCCAGACCGACACGCACGCCCAAATGCGTGGACTCCATACTCACAAACACGTCCACATGCAGTCACACACGCATGCAGGCTAAAACAAAAGTTATCCACCTACCCAGAAGTAGTGCTTTCTGAGCTAGCTACAGAATCACTCACAAAAGCGCTGCATTCGTTTCCCACCACCCATACACCTCTTCACACCGCATCCCATGGCCACTCACACGATCGCACCCATGCACTCACCCCTGCAGTCCAGCCCCAGAGGCCCCCACTTCCCATCCAGACACCTGGTCGCCGCCATTGGCTGGATGAGGTCGTATCTGACGAGTAGATATGTGAATAGATGCCATACGGCACGTATAAGATTGCAAAAGATGTCAGAGATCATTTGGAAGAGCGGCCCAGAGGGAGGTTGATGGAGAGCATGTTGCAGATGTGACAATTAAAGCAACGCTGAAAGGAAAGACTCCAAAGAAATTACCTTGGAAGGGAGCAACTGTGTCACTTTCCCCACCAGATGGAGAGGGACGAAGAAGGCAGACAATGAATGCTGCAGAGAGACATGCAATTAAGTCGGCATGCTGATCGACTCACCTTACATCCTTGAGGTTGTCTCGGAACCCATCCGCGCAGGTGAAGATGAACGTGGTGCCGTGGGGGTAGTCAATGGCTCCATCTCTTATTCCAGTGACCACCTTCAGTTCTCTCGGCATGCGACGAGTGGTCTCTCCATGTCCGTTTGGGTAGCTACCGCATGTGTCTGCATTCAAGTGTACTCACATGTGTGTTCATACAGTTTCAGCCATCTAAAGCGTCAGTAGGGTGCAACGGGAAGAGGCTGTACAGAGCAATGGAGGAAATACAAGAAGGGATCTACTTGTGACCGATTTTCTTTAAGTGGGGAAGTACTGACATCCTGCCCAGTCGAAAAAGAATAAGTGAATGAACGTGTCCAAAGGCTGACATTGGCATTTGAGAGTTGGCGCAGTGAACTCTCCATCAACGCACACGATGCTCTGGGATTCCGGACTTGCAGGGACGGCCGTCAGTCCCGGCTTGCAGTCGATCGACAAAAATGTCCCGTGCTCAAGGCCGATATGTTCAATTTTCCACTCTTCTCCTTCTACTTGAACCTTCATCTCCGGCGGCGCAGTTCCATTAATGATTTCTGCCTGATCGCTTCCGGGCAGTCCCTCGATGGCCGCGGGTTCCTGTAGCCGTGCCTCCAGGGAGTCGGGGGGGGCGTCGAGGAAGGAAGGTCGGGGACAGCGCTTCCAGCAGGTCTGCTGCATCTGGGAGAACTTCCCCGCCCGGCAGACGACAAACTCTGGCTCTGAAGACATTCCGGCGCCCGTGGTGGCTTCTTCATCATTGCAAATCACGGGAATTCGGGTCCCGTGGGGAATCTGCATGATGCCAATGAGAAGAAGCAAAGAGCTTGAAAACAACAACACAGGTCTGCGAGTCAAGCTCTGGGAGTCGAGAGAAGACTGTGGTAATGAGTAGAAGAAAAAGGGAGCAGGTCGGTCGATCAACACACACACACACACACACACACACACACAGAGAGAGAGAGAGAGAGAGATACGCACCTTCTCACTGAAGATGGCGTCATCCATCAAGAAGGGCATCACCCCCAGAGGATATTCAATCTGTGCGAGAGGAACTTTGTAGAACTCTTGGGGCTCCTTCAGCACAAAGGGGGGACACGGTTCTGCACATACACACACACAGGCAGGGAAGGGGGAGAGGGAGGATCATTCTTCTGTGAGGCCATTTTTTTTTCAGTGCGCGAAGACTGTCAAAAGAAACAGAAGGATGAATCGACGAAGGAACCAACCACCACTCTTTTCAGGTCTTGACCCCACCCCGGCCGCTGAGAGACAGACTGACTGACTGACTTCCGCATTCGATCGACGACACAGTCCACTCTCCATGCACGCACTCCACTGTCTCCGTCTCGCTCCCTGCCCCTGCCCCGCCTGCCCTGAAGTCCCCATCCACCCGCGTGAAGCCCTCTGCGCATTTGATCTCGCGCTTGTCACCCAGAGCCCTTCCGTCTCCAGAAATCGAATACGCATCCGCCGGCCGTTTCACAAATTCAGGGCACTCAGCTGCAGGGGGACACATACAAAACCATATGTTTCTTACAAGCTGGTATAGATTACATAAGGTTCCCTTGCAACAACACAAGGCATCGATCAAAATCAGGTAGGAGAGAGCAACATCACGAAGTGCATGTCATTCAGTCCATAATCAGACGCCACTCTGTCGGGCCCCCAGAATCACACGCATCTTCTCTCACGCTTTTCATTTCAGACAAATGGTCTCTGAACTGATGGCTGAAAATGCGCCTGCTGGAATATCGTGTAGACAAGGGAGTGACAGACGTACCTGAACAGGACAATGTGATGGGTGTCCACTCCCCATTTGCACATGTTGCCGTCTGAGTGGCTTTCCCGTGGTGCCCTGCCGTCCCGGGTGGGCACGCTAGCTTCACCTGGACTCCGTGCGCCCTCCACGAATCGTCGTTCTGAAGCTGTGCGGCACTCACCTGCATTCAGTGACAAGCAAAGAACACGGAGGAACCTTATTCCTCGATTCTTCTTGATACCTTTTTACCCCTCTCACCAGAACTCTAAAGTTCCTTTCCCCTTTGCACCTACCCTCCAAGAATCCCATCCCCCCAAGGCACTCACCCCATCCCCCCCAAGGCACTCACCCCTTCCAGGAGGAGGCCCAGGCTCTCCACCTCGTCGACAGGGAAGCTCTCTCGACACGCCCCCTCGCACTTGAAGGCCAGGGGAGTCCACTCTCCTTCCTGACAGACGACGGCCCCGGAAGGCAGTTGTGCGTCTGCAGGGGAGAACCCCTGAGCGCAAGTGAAAGACACCACCTGTCCGTGTCGGAAGGGGGGAGGGGGGAGCTTCTGCGTCTCCATCTCATAGAAGAGGGGATCCACAGACGGGTAACTCCCGCACGTCTCTGCACACACACACACACACACACACACACACACACGCACGCACGCACAGTCAGAGAGAGAGAGAGAGAGAGAGAGAGAGAGACAAGTGTATTTGCATCCACACAGGAAGAGAGAACCTTGAATGTGCATGTGTTCAAAAAGCTGCTGCACATACTTAGAGAGGCTGCATGTGTCTCTTGGAGATCAGGGGGGCGTCGGGAAGACAAAACTGTTCGAAAGGTCGAACGAAGTATGTCGATGACTCACATGATCAGCAACCGACTGACTGACTGTGGCATCTGAGTGAGTGGGCCAGGTACCCAGCGTCCCCGCCCAGACAGAAAACCGTTTCTCCAGACCTCTCCTCTCCCACCTCCGGGGCGTGCCCTCTAGCACACTGGATGGTGACGGTTGTGCCGACGGGAACTGATGACAGGGGTGATGCATCGTTCTGACCCTCTACGGTGACTTCATAAGCCTCGGACAGAGATGGGAAAGGACCACAGGGATCTGCATGCAAATGCACGGTGGATACATAGATACATATATGCACAGCCAGAATGGTCAGAATACAAAAGAATCTGTCAGAGGAGATTCAAAGAAGCAAGCAAGAATGAGAACCCTTGGGGAAAGACAGCAAGATCGTGCGAGAAACCTGCAAAGCTTCAGTGGCTGAAACAAAAAGAAAGGCAGAAACCGGCTCACTTACCGACGCATTCCAGCGGGAGAGGAGGCCACTCCCCCCCCTCGCAGCGGAGAGATGCGGGAGATTCCAGCGTTGTTCCTGAAGCAAGAGCACGGGGAGAACTGCCCTCTTTGCAGGAGAGTCCGATCAGAGAACCCGCAGGAAGGGATTTGAAGGATCCCACCGCGTCCCTCCTGTCAACCTGGACGTGACGTGCGCTCATCTCCTCAGTCCTCAGAGCGGGGCACGGCGCTGCTTGCAAGGGACAGGAAGAGAAGAACAACGGCATACAAAAGAATGAAAAAAACGCATTTAGTTGTGATGTGATGCTGGCACAGATCCGTCTCAGACCTCTGCATCTGTCTGCTTGAATGCTTGTGAAAAAAAGAATGTCGTGTGCTTCACAACGCTTTGATACTTTGTGGCACAGAAGGCCTGTGAGCTCTGTGAGGGAACGGCTGCGTCGCAAAAGAGGTGAGTTGGCAAGCATCAAACAGAAACCACGGGGGAAACTCTTGAGACGGTTTTGTTGCTTTCACGCATGCACACTCAGGAGCCGGCCATCCATCCTCTTTGCTGACCGAAGCAACGCAATGCAGCCGATGAAAAGTGCCCCTCATCACAACTGATCTGCTCAGTCGGGAGGGCAGGGACGGTGTCCGAGCCTTCACCCTTCTTGGCTTTGTCCCCGCTTGTTTTTTCGCTTTCAGGAATAGGGGGGAGGTATCCCTTGGCACAGGTAAGGGGTGACACACCACGATTCGTTCTGGAGATTCCGTCAACCGCTGTCCCCTCCCCCCCCTTCTCAGCTCCCCCACAAGGCGCCTTGCAGTCCAAAATTTTGGGCTCAAGATTTCCATTCGAGCATGTCAGCGTTTGAGATGGTTTCTGCCCTCTGGAGTGTTCAGTTGGGGGTTTACAGGAGACAGAGAGGCTCTCCCCGTCCCTCATTCTTCCCCCCCCATCCAGGACGTCTGGAGGGTCCACCTCGTAGGCAAGCGACGCCTGAGAGTCCGGAGAGAGCCAGGGCTGTGCACCGACACGGCAGTCCTCTTGGCAAGAGATCACAGGGCGCGTCCACTCTCCAACCACGGCGCTCCCACAGAAAACGGTGTCTTTCCGTATGTGGGGAGGCTGTGGAGAGAACCCGCTCTGGCACTCCAGATTGACCTGATCGCCCCTCAGCCTTCCTGTTTGGGTAATTCGAAGTGACCTCGCCACCTCTTTCTTGATCGTGTCCACAAAGTCTTTGCACATCTCTGCATTCCACAGTGACGAAATCCAAAGAGCAAAGTTTCAAAAATGACCAACCATGTACATGCATTGAGTCGCACTCTCAGCTCTATCGACAAGTGGAGAGAGAGACGGACAGACCTTGGTAAGTGAAGTGCCAAAAGCGACAAGGGAAAGGGAGAAACAGAACGACACAAGACAAAAAAACAAGAAACGAAGGAAGAAACTCAGAGTAGGGTTTGGGTGCAAAAGCCAAAGGTCATTCACTGACTCTGGCAATTGCACCCGCACAGCTCCGCCCCCCCGTCAGTCTCTCCCCCTGAGTCGCACTCCTCCCCCAACTCTGCCTGAACCTCTCCGTCTCCGCATCTCCCGTTCACCTCTGCACTCACACACGTGCATGCACTAACTCAGTCACTCACCCACCCTGTCAGGCAGTCAGGCAGTCAGTCAGCCAAACAGTCAGTAAGTCAGTCAGTCAGTCAGTCAGTCAGAGTCAGTCAGAGTCAGTCAGTCAGTCAGTCAGTCAGTCAGTCAGTCAGAGTCAGTCAGTCAGTCAGTCAGTCAGTCAGTCAGTCAGAGTCAGTCTGTCAGTCAGTCAGTCAGTCAGTCAGCCAGTCAGTCAGTCAGTCAGTCAGTCAGTCAGAGTCAGTCAGTCAGTCAGTCAGTCAGTCAGTCAGTCAGTCAGAGTCAGTCAGTCAGTCAGTCAGTCAGAGTCAGTCAGTCAGTCAGTCAGTCAGTCAGAGTCAGTCAGTCAGAGTCAGTCAGTCAGTCAGTCAGAGTCAGTCAGTCAGTCAGTCAGTCAGTCAGAGTCAGTCAGTCAGTCAGTCAGAGTGAGTCAGTCAGTCAGTCCGTCAGTCAGTCAGAGTCAGTCAGTCAGTCAGTCAGTCAGTCAGTCAGTCAGAGTCAGTCAGTCAGTCAGTCAGTCAGTCAGTCAGTCAGTCAGTCAGTCAGTCAAACAGTCAATCAGTCAGTCAGTCAGTCAGTCAGTCAGTCAGTCAAACAGTCAATCAGTCAGTTACTCACCGGCCCACCCATCCACTCAGTCACCCGGTCAGTTACACACTGAAAGCAGTCAGCGCATGCTCCCCCCTAATTTTTGCAGAACGATGGGTTGGATCCCATTGGCAGCCGAAGCGGAAACATCAGAGGACAACGGACTAACGGACCCAGAAAACCCGAATTGAAAAGAAAAAAAAGAAGAGACGGACCCAGATCTTCAGTCAGGAGCTCTTCTGTCAGCTCCTGTGCATCCTCGTCTCCGTCCAGCCCCCTTCTCTCGAAAAAGAAAAGCGAAAGGGCGCCTGCAACACAGCCAAAGAGATACTGGAAATCTGCCAAGAAATCTCAAACCTTAAATGAAAGACAATTCAAAAGCTGTGAACTCAAAAAACACAAAAGGCACGGGGCAACCATCGCGCATCAAACAGGAAGGGGGTTGAAGCCTTAATTCCTACACGAAACCCCATACACCCTTCGATCGTTCTTTCTCTGTCACTCAATGTCCGTGCACAGCAGAGAGAGAGAGAGAGACTGACCGGTGAAACAGGCTGCTCCTTCAGAGTCACAGCCCAGAGTGAGTCTCCCAAGACCGAGCAGAGACTCCCACCCTTCCTCATTCAGCACCACCCCTCCAGTCTTCTTCACTGCGTCTCCCTTTCCGAGCGGCACCTCCTTTCCCATTCTCCACAAACGCACAACCACTCCCTCCCCCCCCCCCTCGCTCGCTTCAGAGAAAGAAAGCAGAAGAAGTGACGGGTACCCCATACAAACGGTGCCCATTGCAACGCCCGCATGCTTCCCCGCTTTCTCATTCTCCGCGTCCGGAGATGCAGAGAGAACTCCAAATTGGGCCCGCCCCTCTCCTCCATCTTCAAACCCCACCCTGAGCCCCTTTCCATTGTCGAGGAGCACAGTCGTCGCCCCCTCCCGCAACACCTCAGGGTCAACAAAAAAGCCGAGGGTCAGCCCTCTGGACCCCGATCCCCCCGGTGCGACCGCCAGGGGGGTGCAACCGGAGACTGACCGCAGATGCCGACCGCGCGAGAAGTGCAGAAACGCCTCAACGGAGCTCGAAGGGTCACCCTCGTTGCCCTCTCTGCTCGCATTTTCATTCCCATTGTTGCGTACAGACACACACATACACATACATACAGGCACAAGCGCAAGGGTCATACAGGCATCGATCATGAGAGAAACACACAAGGACGAAGCGGAATGTGAGATGCCAACAAGAGCAGAGGATAGGAAAGGCTGTCGAATAGTTCACTTCAATTGAACACATCTTCGTGGCTTTCTCGCAACGAACGCAGACCAGGCCGGAAGCTTTGTATCCCACACTCCACAATTGCCTTTCCGCAGGCACGTGTTGCGTGGAGTCTGCTGACCGTTGAGTGATGAGAGGCCCCCCTTTCGTTGTCCCTCCCTCTCCCTCTGCGCCCTCCCCTCCGTCCCCCTCTTCAACAAATATCGGCGAGGCATAAAAGGGGTCCGCCCATGCGACCACTCTCGCCCCCGCCGCGTCGTCCGCCTCCGGTTCTGTCGTCAGGCTCCTTGCAGAGGGTCCGGACGTCTGAGCAACCAGGCGGAGGCCCTCCACAAGGTTCAGAACCTCATCTCCGCACTGTGCCTGCTGACGTGGAGTGAACCTCTCCTTGGTTGCCACTGCCGTCTCGGATATGGACAGGAAAGAGAGACCGTCTGATTCACCTGAAGGGCCCATCAAGGACTCCTTTGGAGACCCAAACTCCGCAGCTGCATGTTTTACAGTCAGAAGATTGAAAAAGGGTGAATGTCCATGCGGTGTATTCATCAGGTACTTGCAAACCCTTCGTTATTTCAATTTCATACCCCCCTTTCGATTCTTCACTCGATCCACTTTGCATGGTACTGCAGGCGCCAGTCATGGGGAACCCATGGGGTACCTATTGATAATTTTGCAACTCAATCCGTGATGCGTCCCTTTGGTGTATCATCCCCTGCTCACTCTATGCGACGCAATAGCGGCTATACCAGTGTCTCATTCAAGAGTTCGAGAGGCTGTCTTTTTCGCATGCTTCTTTCCTGCACGATCTCCCCCTGTTTTCTCCATGTTGCGTTCAACTTATACATTCACCGATCAGGATTCCACCACGGATGTCGGTTCTGATTTCTGGGTGGTAGCTGTCCCGGATCGTCCCTGTTTCTCTTGATCGGTACTCTTAACAAGTTTCTCTTCTCTCTTGGCTGTTCTCTTTTCGGACACATCGCGCCATTCTTTTCAGTGTTTACTTCCACATGCTGTCAAACTGAAAAGAAATGCTTACGTTTTGTTACGTCACATGGAGCTTCGGTTGTCTGCTGACTCTGCAAAGCGGAGGCGCATGAAAGAGGTGGATTCATGACTGGCCAAATAGACATCGACGGGGGGGTACATCTAGCTCGCCAGCTGCGGCCCTGCTGTAGACATCAACCGACCTGCTGGACGTATAAAGAGCAAGTGACAAAAAAGAATGGTCGCAGAAATGCCATTTTTGGTACTCTCGAAGTTGTTTTTTCCACAAGACTTCGGTCTCGTGGACAGCTTCAAACACTAAGGAAGTTTTTGTTGTGCAAAAGAATCAGCTGGTTGACACGCTGGGGACTGCTAACGCACAGTGCACGTTTCACGGCTCTGTCTACACATGCTTTATGTCGGTCGAGTGACCGCGATCGAATGCCAGGCTGCACAAAGGTGTGGTTTCATGCTGAAGCGAGCAGTTCTTGCTCTTTGGTGTGTCCTTCGCTGGACACGAGTCTGCATATATATGTGGAAGGAGCATGTATAGGAGCTATAGCCTCGGAGAAAGTTCGAAATCACCGCATGCATGCATGCAAATATATATGATTCTCAACTGCCGCGTAAATTGCCACATGATGAGCACTGCGACAAGCTCCGTGCTCAATGAACCCGGTCGGGCAAGGTTCGGCCGCGCCGGGGTGGAAAGTGCATCGATAGGGGATTGCGCGTTACGCGCGTGCGTCGACAGTGTAATCCGCGAATTAATTTAATTGTTGCATATATATAGTTTTGCGATGCAGTCAAATTGTCAGTCTGTCTGACTTTGCAGCTTCTGTCCGAAGTGAGTGGGCTTCAATCTGGAAGCAGATCGCATGCCACTTGAAACGGAAAGCCATCTACCTTGCCAAAGACCTTCCCATGAGCTGGTCTTTGTGTACACCTACGCAGGTCCTTTCAATCCTGATGTGAAAGGCGTTGCTCATCGCTCAGGGTACCTTTGGGTTTGTAGTCAAGGCGTTTGTGGCTCCACTGGTAGTGAAGCGCCCAAAAATGCAAGGACTGGGGGAGTTCTAAAAATAAAAGGCAATCTATGATATCGTGGAGGGTAAGAGAGCAAAAGGTCGAGGAGAGAACGTCCTCAAGTGCCGGGGTTTTTGCGATAAGGGGGAAGCAGGAGGGCTCCTCTTTGACTTCTGTCCCGGAGGGACTCTCTCAAACTAGTCTCTCAAACCGCCTGAGTTAGACTTTGTTCTGTTTTTGTTTGTGAACACATGTTACTATAGATACATGTATGTGTGAGAGAGAGAGGGAGGGGGAAGGAGAGAGAGAACACCTTTGCTCCTGCATGCATCGTTCCGCGTCTCATCATGTTTTCTCTCTTCAAGTTTCTTGTCTCCTTTGTAGCAGCATTTCCTTTTTACTTTTAAGCTAATGATCATATCGATTCAGCTTCTACTGATGGCCCAGACCACAAGAGATTTGCAGCTTGTGTGGGGCAGGTCAGCAGGTGTTGAAATGCATGCATCTGGAGTGTAAGAAGGCGCGTCTTTTTCTACATTGCTTTTTACCATATTTTTAAGGAAATGAACTGCAGCTCAGCCAATTTAATTTTGCACTTCTCTTCCCCCCGTTGACAGTCTGTCTGTGCGCCTGTATGCATGCATGGCTGCAGATAGGCCGCATGGAGGCCCCCTTCTTTCGGCGCGGGAGTCCGTGTATGTCCCTAGTGTATATCCTAGAGGGGGTGGTGGCCACCCTCCTCTTCCTCCATGCCACCTGCATGCGGGGTGGTCCATCTTGACGTAGCCTTTAAACAGGTGCTTCTGTTTGTTGAGCAAGGAAAAGAGATCACGAGCCCCTCTCAAGTCGTTTTGTACGACCTGGGGGGGGCTATGATGCTCGCTGAGAGGGCAGAGAGGAAGGTGCCCGGGCAGGGGGCTACAGGGTCCCCCAGGATACCGGTGCCCTGACTTTAACAGAGAGAGGTTAGCGTGCGTGTTCCACATGTAAAGTACTGATGTATTAAGATTTTCTCTGGTGTACTTACTGCGCTTTTTGGCAAGCGTATCTACATGCAGAGAGATTCTGTCCCAAACCCATCTACGTCCTTTCCTTTAATACTAGGATACCTTTAACCCTCCAGTATGTGCCTGGTTTACATGTATGCGATGCCATGTTTTGCTGCTTTGCAGAGAGACTTTTTAGTGGCCAATCTACCTCCACTCTGTGGAGACAGATCTGTTCTCCCTTAGCGTTTTGTTCCTGGCGGTCTTGCGGGGGGCAGAAGTTGCCTGGTTCCAGGGAAATGCATGTGCCACTAAGGGCAGCGGTCTGATTATATGGCATGTTCGAGAGGTAGGTGTTCACTTTTGCTTGAGAGAATCGTGCGCGTGCTTCTTTTGTTTGAAATTTGAATCGAGGCTTGATTGTTGTTTTTCTGTCTCTACTCTGTGAGTCACTCCCAACTTAAAGCATGTACAGAGAAGCTCGAAGGCCCAGACTGCAAGAAGTTTGCAGCTTCTGCGGGCCGCGGCCTTGGCAGCTTTTATAGTGTACCATTTTTAAATTGGTGCCTTTTCTGTTGACAACATGCCATTGGCAGCCTTTTTCTCTTCTTAATCGGCCACTAATCAGTCAGGCAGATGGTATGCAAGAACAAAAACATGTACACAGATGAGGAATACACACCTATCATTGTAATAAACCAAAAACTCGGAGAAGCACAGAATTTTCAAAATTGCTTTAGAAGAAATAATCCTTAATTCTCTCTTGTTTTATCTCTCGATCGCTTCTGCAGGAAGAGGGTGGGTGGGACGACGATGCCACCAGGAGAGACTTTTTTGGTCGGGGGGGCGGATTCTCCCCCGTTTGAATGCTCAGCAACGAGGTGAAGAGTGCTGCTGATGACCTCCTCTAACTGAGCATCAAGTAAGTGGACACGAGAGGAATTCTGAAAGATTTGAGTAAAAGTTCTTGCGACTTCTCTTCCATTCTGAGTTGGATTCCTTTTTTCCACGGCTGCCGGTGGTTTTTGTGCAAATTTGAACTGAGGATCCCATAAATCTGTTTTGGTAAACATATACTTCAGGATGTGCTTCGACAAATAAGGATGTCAGCAAATATGTGTTCTGCAAGCGCACTTCATTTGAAGAATCGCAAACAAGAAAGACCTTGAACTGACTGTACTGACAATTGAAACTTTTGTACTGGAAAGTGACTTTAAAAAATCTAGTTTTTAAAACATTAAAATAGATAGTTGAACCTTTAAACTAATTGATTTTCATAATTTATTTAAGACTATTTAAGCTTAGTAAGATGTTTAAAAAAACTGATTGTAGTGACAATTGAAACTTTTATACTAGAAAGTGACTTTGAAAAATTTAGTTTTTAAAACATTAAAATAGATAGTTTAACCTTTAAACTAATTGATTTTCATAATTTATTTAAGACTATTTAAGCTTAGTAAGATGTTTAAAAAATGAAATAAAAAAATGTATATATAGAGTATATATTTTTTCAAAACCATAAATTGTCTCAGACTAGTACCTATCATCGTAAATTAACGCTAAGACGAAAGCACAATAAAAAATGTATCTGAATGGCTCTGAATCGATCCGATTGAAGCATTTCTTCTCATGATCATAACTGTTTTGTTTTCAATTCATATCAGGCACTGCTCAACGGCGGGCGTGT
>JAHBMJ010001641.1:0-27792 GCA_018398765.1 Chromera velia
GGAGGGGGGGGGAGGGGGAGGGGGAGGGAGTAAGCAAGAAATAACCCGTCAAGTTGCCCATGGGTTCAGGGGTTGAGGTGGGGTGAAAGGTGCATGATCAGAGGGAAAGCGAATCGATCATGCCTCGCGTAATGCTGCTAGTGACCATATCCCTGGAATGTGGCAAAGGGCACCTTTGCAAGGGGAAATGCCATTCTGAAATGGGTGTTTTGGAGGACGTAGCAAAAGCTCAGCAGCCTCACTTGTGATTCTGGCAGCCTGATGCTGGCCCTGCTGAAGAGGCACGCGTTAGTTTGCGTCTGAAGAAGTGAAAGATTTGGAATCATAAAAGCCTCATGCAGGACATAATTTTTGAAAATCAGACTATAGAAATCAGATCAAAGACTAATTCTGGTTTCTTGGTTGGTCAGTGGGGGAAGTATATTTACACATGCATAGAGCGTTTCTGACTTCTTTAATATGATGGAGATAGGTTGGAGCTATGGAGATTTCCAAAATGCGTTTGGCACTCCCAACTGAATATTTGGAGCACCCATATGTTCTGAACGATCTACAAGTTACTCAGAGGTTTTGTCGAGCGTTGCTAGCCAAACTAAACGTGGTGCTGGATGTGATGATTACGTTTCTATAGGCCTAAATTTGTTTAAAGTTGTTATGTTTTATTCGGATGTTAAAAAAATATATATTAGTATGAACATTTAACCCCCCTAACACTTCGGTCTGTCTTGAAATAGATTTTTCAATGCTGGCCACGCCTATGGCACGGTTCTTTCAAGACTGTCTGCATCTTCCACACAAAATTTCAAGTATACTTTGTTTTGGCTACGCCTTCGGCGCGGTACCTTCAAGTTAAGCCACGCCTGCTGCGTAGCCGTTTCAAGTTTGGCCATGCCTACGGTGTGGCGTTTCAACTTTACTGGCACCGGAGTGTTAGGAGGGTTAAACATTTGGAGAATCGGATATTGGATATCTCTAAACGGGGAGATTTTTATGAAAATCCTAGTGAAAATCGTACAAAAATTTTTAAAGAACTTTTTGGGGATCACCCCGGACCCACATTTTCTAGCATATTTTCTCTAAACAGCTGCAGCATAGACACTAGCGTAAACAATTTTAATTAATTGTATATACATTCAATTGTATTTCTTGCATGGAACGGGTAGAGACGTAAGCTGGCAACTTAATAGTGGTAAGAAAAAAAAAAAAACGGAAAACCGTCCGCAAAATCTGTATACATCGGCAAGTTGCGCGCGTCGATGCTGCATGGCATGCATGCAAAGTCAGGAGAAAGACTATGGTATGCACTGGCATGTAAGGCTAGGCCCAAAATTACTGTGCACATGTATTTGATCTGCATGCCAGGGGCGAGTAGGGTGCTTTTTGCCCCCCCAAAGCGGCGCATTTCCGCAAAAAACTTGTTCTCATAATTGGTAAGGAGTTAGAAGCTGAAACTTTGTGTAAAAAGACGTTATAATGAGAGTAAAAGAACTATGGAACAGATTTTTTATATCATTTCTAGAAATATAGGCTTCCATACAATTTTTTTGATTTTAGGGCCATTTTTTAACGGTTTTCAATAGTAAGAAAAACAGTATAAAACTCATAAAATTTGTATGGCAACCTATGTTTCTAGAAATGATATAAAAAATCTGTTCCATAGTTCTTTTTTTATCGTTACAACGTCTTCTTCCACAAAGTTTCAGCTTCCAACTCCTTACTAATTATGAGAACGAGTTTTTTATGGAAAAGCGCCGGTCTCTTATGTAGAGGGAGGGGCAAAAAGCACCCCACTCGGCCCCGGCATGCGTCAAGGTTCGGGTGTTGCGTGCATGCGACAAGAGAGAGAGAAAAAAAAATCTTTGCAAGGAGGGGGCCCCGGCTGCATGTATGGTGTGCATCGGGGTGCATGAACCCTTAGGCCTTGCCGTACTTGATGGTGACAGTGGCCTCGATGATCGCCATGCCTGGCTTCAGTGCTACCTTGATGTACATGCTCTTGGGAGGGGCCCTCTGTTTCTTTGCTTCGATTTCCTCAATGTACCTTTGAGGCGCCTTTTTGCTGCAGCTGCTCTTCTTATACGTCTCCTCTTTGACCACCTGCTTCGTTTTCTTGATCTTCTACTCTTCGTGCTTGATCGTATCGAGATGAAGACGATCGTGGGCCACTTGGGGTACCTTCCTCTCTTAGGGTGTCGGCAAGAAGTGAGGCCGGCCCGTGCAAGATAGCGAGGCAGAGCCAAGCCATCTGCCTTACGTCCGATACCTTCATCATCCTTTCCCTTTTTTCTTCATCAGATGTGTCCCTCCTAGCCGTGACCAGCATTTTGTCTGAGCCACAAATGTCTATGCCACCCATTCTTCCCCAGAAGCCCAACTGAAGACACCCCCATCTTCCCAAGTCTGAGAGAATAGGGGTTCCATTGATGAAAAAAAAGAATGTTCTCTTTGTGGAGTTCTTTGTGAAACACCCCCCTGCTGTGGAGGGTGGAGAGAGCTTCAAAAAGGCGGAGTGGCACCATTGCCAGCATGGACCAGGCTGACTGAGAGAGGAGACTGGTTTGTTTGAGTCTCCTTAAAACAAACGACGACAGGTCGCCCCCCCCATACAGCTCCATTTCCAGTCTCCCCTCCGCCTCCTGTCCGGGACGTTTCTTAATGGATCTCGAAAAAAGTCGAGGTGTGGCTCTCGAGTCACTCACGTGCTCGAGAAGGTCACACTCGTTGGCGAAGTCTGCCTTATCTCTCTGGCGGGGGAGCCTGACCACCTTCCGCGCAACGAATCCCTCAACAATGTCCGAAAAAACGGAGAAGACCTCCCCGAAAGATCCCGCTCCGAGGCGTTAGGTTCCTGAAATTCTAATGGCATCCATTTTGGTGCCCACCTCCCTTTTGGGCTTGCTGAGCTGCACACACACGCAGAACAGCACAAAACCATTACGGCAGAAGAAAGAAAAAGAGAAAAAATGACCTGTTTTGGGAGAATACAAAGCAGCCAAGCATGCAACTTAGTCTATGCAGAGTTACAATGCAAAACTGTATCAAAAAGGAGTGAATAAACAACCAAGTGTTTTTTCTTCTCACTGTCATTCCAGAATGATCGATCAAGATGCCGTCATGTGATTGATTTCATTTATCAGATTTTGCCATGCCTCGATCGCTCTGTCTTGAGACACCAACAGGGAACCGCCCGAATAGAGACCCCCATAGTGTGGAAAAGCAGTCAAGACGCATGCAAATATTGTACAGATATGAACGCAGACGCGTGGCCCGGAGTGCTCTGAGCAACCCATGTGCATCCCCCCCCAAGTTTGCATTCAGGCGGGGCAAGCACTTGATTTGTTCCTCCTTTGTCATCCTTCCCGCCTCCCCTCCCTGCCTTTCCCCCCCCCAAGCGCCAGATCGCAGGAGGCGGCTGCCTCTACAAAGGCATCATGCAAAGAAGGATTCAGGAACACTTTGTGAATTGTGCCAAAGAAAGAAAAAGAAAGGCAGGTCATCGGGAATATCCTCTGTTGCAGAATTAAATGTACGTGGAGACGGCGGACTACCTCCTACCATCATCCCGTCCACCTACGAACGTGGTTGTCTGTCGTCTTCTCGCCTGCCCATGCTACCGAGGGGAAGGAGATCCATACTCCGTCTGCAGTCTAGGGACATGCAGGCCTCCAAACGCGCCTCCGTCAGGCGGGCGGTTCGGAAGCACACTTGGAGCTAGTCATATGTTGCCAGGGTTATGCTGTAGAGATTGAGGGGAGGGGAGGGTTCTCTTGGTGCACTAGATGGAAGTTAAAAAAGCAGCTGCATGCATAGAAGGCGAAAGAAAGGTGCGCAAACACCCGCAAGTCATCTTCTTCATTTTGCTTGGAGCGATTGCCTATCTTAGAGACGGAGCTGAACAAACGATGGAGCGGAGCTCCCCGAGCACCACTAAGAGCACGACAAGAGCCAAAACTATTACATACAGATGCTGGCAAGAGCTCGTCAGAAAAATGTAGGGGGGTGATATCGGGGAGGGGGGGTCCTGGTCTGCGCGGCTGGCTTGCCAGCCGCGCGGGACCCCCCCCCGGGCTGCGCGGAGCGCGGTCCGGGCTCATAGCACGGGGGGGGGGCGGTGCCGCGCGGTAGACCATTAAATAACATACTAGATAATATAAATCAGTCTCAACATTGTCTCCTTGCGTTGCCCCCCCCCTTTCTTCTTGCCAACGGGTTAACGTCTAGGTCAACGTCAATATGTGAATACTGAAAATTTTAAAGATACTAAAAGATGAATAGAGAGGAGAGCGGTGCAGTTGAATGCTATTGAATGCTTCTTCTACCAGCTAGGAGTTGAAAGCCTAACGCATACTAGAAAAAATCTTGCTGCCACGCTGCACGGCCCGGTAGGGCCGTGCCGCGTGGCAGCCTTTTTTCACGGCACGGGGAGGGGCCGTGCTGCCGCGCGGCAAAGCCGTGCGTTACGCCCCCCCCCCCCCCCCNATGCTAAAGGCATTTCATCCCCCTATAGAAAAATATAGAAAGCGAAGCGAAAGAAGCAGTCAATATTTAAATAAGCAAACTTAACCAGAACACAAGAAGAAAGAAGCTTGCGGAGTATAGAAATGAGTTACACTGTACCCAATATCAGTCATTCCATGGGCCCGGACCCTAGGCCCGGACCTCGAAACGTTTTGTCACCTCTAAACATCACCATGACTCCCTAAAATTAAAATGCTTACACAAATCAAATCTCCAGAATCTCATACCAATACGTCGCCTGTGTATATGTACCCCCTAATATGTATATGCATCCCCCAACCTGCCGATTGAGTTCTGCAGTCCCGTCAATCCCTCTGCCGTTGGAAGATCCGCGTTGCTCACCAAACACCTGGCCTGCATATAGATATGCGTCATTTCATTGAGATAGAATGCAGTGAGTGAAAAAAAATGGACAGAGACAGTACAGAATAACTGCTTTCCAGTATAATAACCCTGCAGTAACAGAGCAGGCAGATATGTACGAAGAATTTCATTTAAGTTTGGCACTGAGATTCTGAAATGCAGGAATTTAAACCATATCATTGGAGCGGTCTAAAGATTCATCTCCTGTCAGTGTACTCCATTCAATCTACATGTACAAAACAGAGTGATGTGCAACGTGCTCCTGCTGTCTCGATGGATCGATGCGTATGTGGTCTAGCAAAAAGTTATCCCCTCTTGAAAAAAAACCCACCAATCAGTTTCACACTAAGTCTTCCGCCTTTATGGATTTGGTCGGACAACGGTTATCTCGCACGGCGAAAAGTCCCTACATAGGTGTTGTACTAAAATAGACATGGCCCCTGAGGTGTATGGCAATTGCTGGTGGAAGGGACGGCCTCCATCTGACCAGTACAAAACCGTGCAAGCACTTCACTTGGGATGGCCATCGTGCCAAAGACGAGGCCCAAAGTGCACTACACAGCTACAGGTGATGCCTGTTCAATGTTAATTATTTATAACAGAGTGGACTCCAAAGTAGGACTTAGTGGAATCCACAGTGATTTTTAAACTTACTATATTCTAGCTTCATTATAAAGTAAAACTAGGTTACTTGAAGCAATCTAGAGTCTTTTAAAGCATTTAAAATCGTTAGTCTTATGCAAATCTACTCAAATATGCTCAAAAGACTGGTTAATTAGCTAGGGTGCATGGTGGGGAAAAATAATATTTATTACGATCACTGCGGCACGTAGAAATTAGTGAATGTTACCTACAAAGAAATACATAGCCACAACACTAATGGATACGCTCAAAAGCAACGTTTAGTGCCGTCAATCAAGTACTACAAAGAATTGCTTCTTCTGCAAGGGAAACAGTGCAGGAAGGAGGGCTTCATAGCTAAGCTGGTCAGACCGGACAGGAGACGGTCAGCAGGGGTTGGAGAGGATTCCGAAGGACAGAGCACAGAGACAACATAATGCTATTCATAAAGAACTCACACTACATGGCGTAAAAGCTTGCAAATCGTTTTGCATATGTTAATGAAAAACTGTGAAAAAGAAGGATAGGTCCGTAGGTAGATCCAGATGTTTAGAGGGAGACTATTACAGAGTGTCACAAATGAGAAAGGATGAACGAGTAAGGAGTACTTGCGCCAGGATAGTATGAACCCTAGGTATAGACCGCTTTCAAGGACTGACATACACGGAGCAAGTGGAAGACATTCAAATATATGAAAGCTGAGCGATTGTTCTGGGTGGAAAAATGTCTGGCAGAACTGAGAGCTGTGCAAAGCTTCAGAAGAGGCAGTCAAAAAATGGAAGCTCTAGCAGACTTTCCATCGACCCTCTCTCAGTGACCTCCCTTGTATGTTTCTGTCAAGCTTCTAGTAGAATAAAAAAGCTGAATGCTAAGCAAATCATCATGCAAAGCAAGAAAGCGAGCCGCGCTTCCTTAATTGACCTGCAGGTGTCCTCAAGTCTCCGTCTACCAACACCTGCAAATACAGAGGAACAGGCGCCTCTTCTGAAGCTTTGCACAGCTCTCAGTCCTGCCAGACATTTTTCCACCCAGAACAATTGCTCAGCTTTCATGTATTTGAATGTCTTCCACTTGCTTCGTGTGTGTCAGTCCTTGAAAGCGGTCCGTACTATCCCGATGCAAGTGTTCCTTACTCGTTCATCCTTTCTCATTTGTGGCACTCCGTACTGGTCTCCCTCTAAACATCTGAATCTACCTACGGACCTGTCCTTCTTTTTCACAGTTTCTCATTGACACACATAGAACGATTTGCAAGCTTTTGCACCATATAGTGTGAGTTCTTTGTAAAAAGAATTATGTTGTCTCTGTGCTCTATTCTCTCCGACCCCTGCTGACCACCTCCTGTCTGGTCTGACCAGCCTAGCTGTGAAGCCCTCCTTCCTGCACTGTTTTCTTTGCAGAAGAAGCAATTCTTTATAGTTGATTGGCGATGCTAAACGTTGCTTTTGAGCGTATTCATTAGTGTTGTGCCTATGTATTTCTTTGCAGGTAACATTCACTAACTTCTACGTGCCGCAGTGATCGTAATAAATATTATTTTTCCCCACTATGCAGCCTAGCTAATCAACCAGTCTTTTGAGCACATTCGAGCAGATTCGTACAGGAGTAACGATTTTAAATGCTTTAAAAGGCTCTAGATTGTTTCAAGTAACCTAGTTTTACTTTATAATGAAGCTAGAATATAGTAAATTTAAAAATTACTTTGGATTCTACTAAGTCCTACTTTGGAGTCCACTCTGTTTTATCCCATATGCAGCCTTCAGTCGTTTAGCTAAGTAGGAGTACATGTATTAATATAAAAGAAACCACAGATGACCACAGACCCCAAGAAGAGGAATACTTATGGATGGACTCTACGGCGAACAGGAATACCGAATCACTGATGACCAGCTTACTTATGTGTCAATAGTATTGAACAGTTGACAGACCTATGGCAGACCCTCCAATGCCTCCATGCATCATGCATGCAATTACAACTCCGCATGCATGCCGGCCGGGGCCCTGAATGGGCTTTGGGCCTCGCAGTTTTTCATCGCGATCGTAAGTCACTGTGTTGCTTCGAGAGAAAGACCATTTTGATGTTTAAGAGATAGAAAAGACATAAACGGAGAGAAAAGCCTGACAACATCAGATTGAAGAAATATGACAAAGAAGCCACAAACCGCTAAGCGTACAAAAAAATTTATGGATATAAAGAAAAGGTTTAATAAAGAAATGTTGAAGAGAAATAAATTTTTTCAACTAGCTAAGGAACCTATTGAAGAAGAAGTCGGGGAAGGGAAAAGGAAGACCACAACACTCATCCGTAGATAGACGGAGTTGACCATGCAAACATACAGAGAATGAAAGGTATTAATTTTTGTCCATCGTGGAGTAGTATAAGCTAGGCGCGGCGGCCTACTCCGAGGGGCTTGCGCTTGTAACAGATGGGCCGTAATAGATGGACAGGACCTATGCCTAGGTAAGATGCATACTGGTTCGACAAAGGACCAGAGAGACACTAAAGAAAAAGTTGCTTCGATAGCATGCATGGGATTTGTTGCATGCATGCCGTGGCATGCCGTGGCCCGCGGCCATCCCGCGGCCGGTTTGAGCTAGGAGACGCATGCAAACAGATTTTGAATTTGGAAAAACGTTCGCGCGGATGTCCACAAAGACCTCACTCCCTCCAAGAACAAACACACCAGAGTCTTGCCACCACCTGCAGTCATTCTGACAATCGCGGTCTGTTGTTGTGCACTTTCGCAGGACAACTTGGAACCGTGCACGCATAAGTAATTTGCCTTTCGGTTTTCTCTTCGTTTTTCACAATCGTCTAACCGCTCCGTTGCTCGAGGAGACTTCATCCTTTGGTCTTGTCTGCTTCCGAGACTCGTCATTCCATAAACTCACCACTCGTTTTCCCCCCTTTGCCTTGCTTACCTGTCGCATTCGCCTTCCCTTTTATCCAGAATGTCCAAGGCGACAGTGAAGGAAGTGAAGAGTGGAGACACTCTCGTCGTTATGGGGGTGCCGAAGGGAGGCCCCCCCCCTGAGAAAGAGATCCGGCTCTCTTCCCTCATTGCCCCCCGCATTGCCATGAAATCCCTCACGAAGGAGGTGGCAGATGAGCCTTATGGCTATGAGGCACGTGAGTTCCTCAGAAAAAAGCTGGTAGGGAAGCCTGTGGAATTCAAGGTCGACTACCAGTTCCAGGGAAAGGACTACGCTACCGTCTCCTTCGAGGGCAACTCCATTTCCTATGAGCTCCTCAAGGCTGGTTTCGCGAAAGTGAAATCAAACCCCAACCCCCCCAACGCTCCTGATTATGAGCAGTTGAAGGCCACCCAGGAGGAGGCAGAGGCCGCGAAGGTCGGCATCTTCTCCGAGGATGCTGCGGGCCATGTGAGAACCATCACGTGGACCTCCAGCAACCCCGACTTTGCCAAGTCGTTCGTGGAGAAGCACAAGGGAAAGAAACTTCCCGCCGTCATTGAATATGTCAGAGACGGTGCGCACATCCGTGCCTTCTTCCCCGGTCCTTCTGTGTACTCCACTATCCTGTTGTCAGGAATTCAAGTGGATACCTTCAAGAAGGCCGCCGACGATCCCACAAAGATCAACGCCGAGCCCTTCGCTGCCGAGGCCAAGTACTTCGTTGAGAGCAGATTGTTGAACAGAGATGTGGAGGTCAGGGTGGAAGGATGTGACGACTTCGGCAACATCCTAGGGAGTGTGTACCACCCGAATGGTCAGATCGCTCTCCTCCTGTTGAAGAACGGTTTGGCCAAGGTGGTCGATGGGTCTGCTCGTCTGACTGAGTCCCCCCTTCATTTGAGGGAGGCCATGAAGGAGGCGCAGGCGAAGAGATTGAGAAAATGGAAGAATTGGCAGCCGGCACAGATTTCCGGTGCAAAGGAGTATGCAGGGAAGGTTGTGGAGGTTGTGTCAGGTGATGTGTTGATGGTCCAGGACCTCACGGTCACAGGCCAGAGAGTCGAGAGACGCCTGTACCTGGCGTCTATCAGGTGTCCTCGCTTGGGTGGGGGGAAGAAGGAGGATGAGGCGTATGCGTGGGACGCGAAAGAGTTCGCACGCAAGAAGGTGGCAGGGAAGAAGGTGAAGGTGGTTGTCGAGTATATGAGAGAAGCCACTCCCTCAGCCACCGGTAACCTTCCCCCCCCCCCATCCGATTCATCAGGAAAGATGCACTTCGTGACTATCATGTTCAACGAAGAGAAGCAGAACCTGAATGAGACCCTTGTCACCCAGGGTCTCGCCAAGACCCTTCCCCATCGCGTGGACGACGAGAGGGCCGCGAACTACGACCTGATGGTCGAGCTCGAGAAGGCCGCGAGTGACAAGAAGATCGGGGTACACGGACCCGAGAAGGCCGCACCCAAGCACAAGATCAACGACCTGATGGGCCCCGCCAACGCCAGCAGAGCGAAGGCTTTCGAGTCCTCTCTCGCCAGACAGCCCCGACTCGAGGCGGTGGTTGAACACGTATTTAATGCAGGTAGGTAGGTGTGCATGGGGGCTGGGGGCTGGGGCTTTATTCGGGTGGGGAGGCAATCTGCAGTCGAGTCTCTATCTGTCTTTGCTTTGCTGAACTGATTCGTTTCCCTCCAGCCTTCTGCGCGGTCTGATCTTTTGCTCTTTGTTTTCCTCTCCTCTTTGTTCTTTGTTGTTCCCTCGTCCACTGCACTCTCGCCGGTACCTTTTCCCCCCCATGATTCTCTGGCCATCTACTTGCTCTCTCTGTTGTGCTGTGCAGGACGGTTCATGCATTTGCTTTCAAACAGAATTTTTTTTGAAAGTATTTTTCTTTTTCTTACATTCACCTACTTGCTCTGTTGTGCTGTGCAGGACGGTTCAAGCTCCGCGTTCCTTCTGAGAATATCTCGATTTCCTTTGTGCTTGGGGGAATTCGTGTGCCTCAGACTGCCAAGAAGGAGGGCGCACTCGGGAAGGGACCCAAGGTCCGTCTGTAGGCCTCTCTCTCTCTCTCTCTGTCTTTCTGCCTCTGTCTCTCTGTCTGTCTGTCTTTCTGTAAGAGAAGAAGTGAGAAGAAGTCATACCGTCTGTCTGTCGAGTTGCTTCGACGTGAGTGAATGTATGTACGTATCCGTGTGCGTGCATGTGCAACTACGTGAAAGACGAAGAGAACAAGAAAATCAGGAGATCGACGAAATAGAATTATGAGGCGGTGTTCGTGCGTCTCTTTTGTCTCTTTCGCCCTTTGTGCGTGCCGCCCTGGTTTTAAATCTGATGACTGCTTGAATGCCTACCTGCTTGCTTTTCTGCCTGCCTGTCTTTGCGCCTACATGTCTGAGGATGGGGATACCTTGGAGTGCGAAGGCACCGACACAGAATCAGAACTGCAAAAGTGTGCGTGCGTGTGTATCCATGTATGTGTGTGTGTGTGTGTGTTCGTGTTCCTTTGTGTGTCTGTTGCTGCAGACGAGCGACCCCTTCGCAGAGGAGGCTCTTGCGTACGTTCGTGACATGGTGATCCAGCAAGACGTGGTGTTCAAGGTGGACGTCTGCGACAAGGGGGGGAACTTCATCGGGTCCATGTGGAAGCCTCGGGCCGGGGTCACGGCAGCACAGGCAGCAAAGGCCAAGAACCCCACACAGGGCGCAGGGGAGGGCAACCTGGCAGCAGAGCTGCTGGAACTCGGGTGAGTGAGTGGGTAGGTATTAATAGATAGGGATGTATGTGGAAGGTGTACGAAAAGACAAGAGATGAAGTGAGGCCGGCGTTTTGTCCTGCAAAGCAGATGCATCGCACAGGTCCACAATCATGCGCTCGAACGTGGGTGCACACACACACACACACACACAAACGGGTGCACGCGGGCACACTTACTCTGGCAATTTGTCGTGCTCCTTCCCTCTCTCTTCACTCGCGTAGCTCGTAAAACCCTTCGTTCTCCCTCCGTTTCTGTTCGCTTCTGTTCTTCGCAGCGGGTGGGCTGACCGACCGACTTGCATCTGGATTTATTTATGTCTGCATGCAGGTATGCGATGACGGTGGAGTTCAGTCTGAACCAGAACCCCTTCAGGGACGCTCTCCTCGCAGCAGAGAAGAAGGCACAGGACGCCAAGATGAGAGTGTGGTCACTGCCCGAAACGTCCGTTGAGAAGTTGACTGCCAGTGAGAATAGTGGTCGTGTTTCTCTCCCCCTTTGAGCTTGCGTTCTATTTCGAAGCCTTTTTTCGGGCCCTTTTCCATCAGTCTGTACAGAGGGGTCTGAAGATGGCGCCTTCCTTGCTTCCGCAGGGAGGGGCGTGAAGCACACACACTGTGAGCGAGCGAGTACCGATGATTATAATTTGTTGAAATCACTCCACGCAGACAGACGAGAGGGGAGTCTCTCTCACTCTTGTCCGGGTGAAGATGGAACAACATTAGTCGGATTCCCAATGAGGTTCTCTGCTGTGCTTCGGTGAAGTTGTACAGTCTACTCGTTCACATGCCCATGCAGACTTTCGAAGCCCCGCGCGCCCTTTCTGTCTCTGCATGCATGCGTGTGTCTGTTGAAGAGAGACAACGCCCTGTCTCTCCTCCCCATTGTCAGCCTGACACAGTATGATTCCCCTCTCCATCCATCCATCCATCCCTATGCAGGACCCAGGCCAACGGAGACGCTGGTCCTGCCCCCGAGAAAGCTGTGGACAGGAACGTGGACGAGTCTCTGGGTCCTGTGGTGATCTCACACATCGAGGGGATCACCCGATTCTTCGTGCAGAGGGAGGCGGACGGAAAGGTTGGTCCGTCGGTCTCTCTGTCTGTGCGTGGGGGTGTTTCTTTCTCTTTCTCTTTCACTTCCTCGTTGGGCAGGCAAGCAGACATCCAGAAAATGACGGCCCCCCTTCTGTTTGTTTCAGTAAAGATCGAGCCCCTGTGTCCTCTCCTCCTTTTGTCTGCTGCTCCCGCTGGTTCTCTAGGTGTGTGAACGTTCGCTTGTCTGTCTGCCCGTCCCTCTCTCCGAGGAAAGCAAAACACACCAAGTTTGTCCATCTCACTTCTTTCTTTGTGGTCTTGGGTAGGCTCTCCTCCCCCCACCGAGGAGGGAAGGGAGAGCACGCACCCTGACTCCAATTTACATAGACAGCCGAGGGAACGGCCGGGAGAATCTTTTCGCTTCTGAATTTTTGTCTTTCCATCTCCCTGTCTCCCTGTCTGTCTCCCTGTCTGTCTCCCTGTCTGCAGGCTCTGGAAGAGCTCCAGAACACCTTGAACGAGAAGTGTGCAGATGACAACGCGTTCAAGTTGCCATCGGCTCCTCGGAAGGTCAGGAGAGAGAAAGAAAGGAGGGAACAGGCAGGCGTTTCGTTTCGCCTTTGTTGGATTTGTTGCTTTGTGTAGGTACCAGTGATGTCGCGAGGAAATCCACAGAAAGGGCAGGAACGAACGGCAGGAAAGGCGGCAGAAAGTAAAGATGCCGCTCCCTGCCAGAGTGGCGTTCTTGCTTCACGAATATGCAGGACCAAAATTCACACGAAGACGAAGGGGCAGCCGCACATATTGTCTGCTTAAGCAGTCCTAGAACGAACTCGTCGTGAGCGCAAGCAGACTTTTGGAGTGCGAATGTATCAATGTCTCAAAAGTATGTTTATGTAGACTCGCGTGCGTCTGTAAGAGAGAGAGAGAGAGAGAGAGAGAGAGAGTGTGTGTGTGTGTGTGTGTGTGTGTGGTTTTGGTGTGAACGTGTGTGTGGGTATGGGTATGAATGCATGATATATGCAGGGCGAGCTCGTAGCGGCGCGGTTCTCTGTGGACAAGCAGTGGTACCGCGCCCGTGTGGAGAACAGAAGCACAGGGGGTTCGTCCTTCACTGTCTTCTTCCTCGACTACGGCAACACAGAGACACTATCGTCCCAAGACCTCAAGCAGCTGCCCCCTCCCCTCACACCCGTGTTGCAGGGAGGCACGGCTTTCTGCAAGTCTTGCAAGCTCTCCGGTGTTCTCGAAGCCCCTGAATTCGAGAGAGACGCATTCAACCACTTTGCGTCTCTTGTGGATGAGAAGAGGTTGGCGTGCAAGGTCGAGAAGATTGAGGCGGGGGGGACACTCCACGTCGTTCTCGAGGGGGAGGAGGAGGCTGCCACACCCAGTCACGGTGCGAGTCACAAGAGCATCAATGAGGCTCTTGTCAGACAGGGGTTGGCAAGGTTGAACAAGAAGAGCGATTCGAAGATCTTCGCTCGATTAAAAAAGGAAGAGGAGGCCGCAAGGAAGGAGCATCTGAATGTGTGGAGACACGGAGACGTGGGAGACGACGATGACGATGATGACTTCCCCCCCTTCAACCCCAGAGCTGCTGCCAATGGGGCTAAGAAGTGAGGGTTGAGGGTTAGCAGAGAGAGACGAGAACTTGGGGAGGGAAAGTGGGGGGGAATGAGAAACTCTTAGGTGTACGGAGAGGGTGAAAGAGATCGTCTCTTCCATCTCATCCTTGCACTCGCATTGCGCCACGTTGTCTCTTTCTCCCTTGACTCCCTGCAGGGGTCCCTCCTCCCTCTTTCTCTCTGTCTGTCTCTGAGTAGGTCGGTCTAGAGGGGCTGGGCTTGTTGTGTGAGGGGGGAGGTGAAACGGATGGAAGGAGGGGAGCAGGAGGGCTTGCTGGTCTCTCCTTCTGTCCTGGTCTCTCTTCTCTCTCTTGTGCACAAAGTCACGTAGCTGTCCCGTTCGAAATCCATGTTGTCGTGTATGCCTTGTGTCTGTGTCCCTGCCTGCTTGCCTGCCTGTCTCACTGGGGGGAGTCATAGGATGGGCGGGAAAGAAAAACATTCAGACAGGCGACTTAGAAAAAGAGAGAAAGGAGACGGGGGGGGTGACCCTCCTCCTCATTTTTTCTTCTTGTCCCTTCCCTTGACTTCTCTTCTCTTCTGACCTCTATCTATTGCCCTTTCCTTTAGGCCAAACACAGTCTGCTGGAGGTGCGCGCTCTTCTGTGCCTGACCGCTCTCTCTGTGCGTAGCGCTTTGCCGAAAGGTTTCTCTCCTTTCCTCGATTGCTGAAAGCTCCGCCTGAAAAAGAGGGAAAAGGAACGAAATCTCAGGAGATGAAAAAGAAAGAAGGGGCGACCAGGAGGAACGGAAGAAAATGGCAGAAGGAAGAGAGGGCAAGAAGGGGGGGGGAGGGAGACAGAGGAAGCAAGAAGGAGTTCCATCTTGCTCTCTGTTGTCTTTCATTTGGGTGGGTGGGTTCTACAGGTCTGGAAATGGAGTCATTCCTCTCTTCTTGTGACTTCCTTTTCCTTCCTTTCTTCGTTTCTCTTTCTCGGCTCCCAATGTCTGCACGTCCATTTTTCTTCTTGCAAGTCCATCCGTCCATCCATCCATTCATGCTTCCACATATGCAAGCTCCCCTGTGGGAGTTGAAGGAGCGCGTCTACCTGAAGGTTGACAAGAGGAAGACAAGAAGAGGCGGGAGAGCTTTAGAAGCTTGAAATGAATGCCAAGAGGATTAGACGAGTAACGAAAAAGAGGACGGAAGCGTCCTTTTCCTTGTTCCCTCCTTGCAAGACTTGAGCGGGGGGAGTGGGGGGGTGGGGAGAGGAGATGAGGGGGTGGGTGGGTTGGGGGCTGTAGATGCATTCGTGTGTGTTTCTCACTCTCTCTAGATTTATGGTTCTGTGCGTGAATGTTTTTTTCAGTCGGTTTGTGCATGTTGTGTGTTGTTTTTTCTGTCCGTCTGTCTGCGGAGAATTCAATCGATTCTTATTTTGTTTGTCTGTCAAGAAGAGGAGCGTGGCAGGACGCGTGAATGAAATACCGACAGTGAAAGTAGAAGAAAGAAAAACAAAAAGGGGGATCAGCTTGACGGGTGTTGCTGTATGAAGAAGATGCATCAGAAGGGTAAATCAATGACTTCAGACAGGATGGAGGTCGGCCAGTAATCGAGGGTGCAGGAAAGAGAGAGGGCAGTCATTCGACCTTGTACTCTCTTTGTCCTTTCCTGTCTAGCTGTCTCTGCATGTGTCTCTTGTGATTGCTTGGGGGAAGAGGGAAGTCGTAACGTCCCCCTCTGCCTATCCCTCCTTGAATTCGATTCAGAAGACAACGCAACGCAGCTTCCGTGTTAACCGGAATTTCGCGTTCGATTGAACCTATCCACTTGTTTGATTTTCATCCGCTCAAGAGAGGAAAACAGAAAAAGGAAAGGGGAAGAGAAATTCTATTGTGTGTGTGGTGCATACGTGAAATTTCATGCGATCACGCGGCGGTCTGTATGTTTTTTCTACTGCCTTCAGGTGGCAGGGAGGAGGATTTTCTGGGGTATTTTCTAGGAAACAGCAAGGACATGCTCTGTTGCTGACTCATCGACGGCCCAATTAACATAACAGTCAAGAAACATTACATAAATATGTGAGGAATATTGTTCAAATATGTTAAAATTAGAAATTGTATAGAAATTTTTGAATTATAGAAGTATTGTAGAAATTCGTAATGTTCATCCAAGATTCCTGTAGCTAGTCCTAATGCTGTTACAATTTCTATTTAGTAAGCTAGCTCTCAGCTGTTTATTTTTAAGTTATACTGGATAGTATTATGGTGATAGTATGTATATAACTTTAATGTGACGATCACTCTGTTTAAAAGTTTTATTTTTATATAAATATATTTCCCCTTAATTGAGTGCCTTATTGGGAGTTCACCCACAGCGTCTCACGCAGGCCATGACGCAGCGCTACGTCTACCGCTACGTAAAGCGGTTGTGCTACTTAGCGGTACTTAAAAATAATGTATAGCCACTGCTACCTAGAATAATAACAAAAATTTTATATGTAAATTCCCAATAGTATACTTGTGAAGGCCTCAGATTTATCTGAGTTACTTTCATAAACTTTATATTGAAAGTTTATTCTCGCCCTTCGTGTACCTTCACGCATAAATGCACACACATACAAATTAACACACAGAATTAATTTATGCACAATTCCGGGCGGCAGAATGTGACACCACGTCCAAAATAGTTGAAGACTACTTACAAAGAGTTACTTATAAAGAGTTGAAGTGGCAGCACGCGTATGTTACAAATCTATAATTGAAACCTCTGATGCATGTAAATGTATCCCTCAAATAGAAGTGAAAGAACACTTAACAAAATATGACTCAAGATCAGGACAAAGTTTTTTCTGCTTTCCGGGCCATTCATAGACAGTGCGTCAGATTTGTTTATTGGATGCGCCCTGCTCGGCGCGGGTCATCAGATGTCTAAGAGTGATGTCGTCATGATGATCCTGATTACGCGCACGGCCAGCCGCGCGGGTGCGTGGCCATGCATGCACCGTGCCACCGGCCCGCCGTGTTGTCGATTTTTGTGTTCCTGCAGAGTGCATGTGCATCGTTGTGTGAAAAAGCAAAAGCATAAAGAGGAAGAGTGAAGATTTCATGAACTCCAGGTTTTTGGAGTTCCGTACACGACTGAGAAAAAACGATAATGCCTGAGATCAGATCATAAGAAAACTAGTAGAATCGGAAGCATATGCATAGCAAGAAGTGTGAGGTGGCTGCAAGCGCATGACTATGCGACTACCAGTACGAGAGTGAGCGATTGCACGAGTTTCACTTAATATGAATGTGTGCTAAAATGTGAGGAAGAGTGTGTGTGTGGGAGTGTGGGGGCAAGCTGTGTGTGAGAGATTGTGTGAGAGTGAATCTGAATGAGAGTGAGCCCTTGAGTCTTCGCGTTCCACTCTTACCGACGCTGGTACTACTGGTATCATTTCATGTATGTATGCCTTTTCTCAGTATGTGCATTGTCCTACAAAGAAGCCTACGGAAGAACGAGGAAGAGCAGGAGTAATGAGTACACGATCTCCAGAGTTTTTCGAGGGCCACCCATGATTGTGTACTACGTATCAGAACAAGTACATGCTTTGGTGTGTTGATCTAGGTGTTGATCTAGGTGTTGATGTATGTTGATGTTATATAGGAACGCCCTCGGGCACTTTGAGCTAGTAAGATATAGATGTTTCCCCCTCATCCTCAGGAGCCCTCCCCTTCTACCCCTAATTAAGAAACTCTTCCTGGTGAGGCCAAAAGAGCTAGTAAGAATATATAAATAAGGATAGTAAAATTATAAAAGCCTATAGCAGATATTAAATTTAAGACAAAAATAGAATTGTACATATAGAAAGCAGTGTTAGTCGCCTCTGTGTCTATCCCTTCAAGTTAGACGCTGTGGTCCGTCTATCGAAGATACCGGACCTTCCCATCACAGATACTAGGCCTACTTACCCGTCCCCACACGCAGCCCGGTACAACCTTAGGTACAACCCAGGCTAGGGCCTAGGCAAGACCGCTTCAGCTCAGGACGGCCACGCTACCATGCTACCTTTTAGGCTGGCCAGAGTACATTGGAACCTAGACTAGAACTATAGTGTGGCATAACTCAAATTGTGACACATATGTCAAACACATAATACCTTCTACACTAATACCAGTAACATAAACTAGGACACAAATAACTGTTTCACAATAAGAGTATTGAATTAGTTAGAGTAAGTTAGGTATGATGAAATCGTTAATCAAAAATTGAAGTGGTCCTAGACTTTTCAAGTGACTTGAAGACCTAAGTTGAAGTCTTGAAGACTTTAGACTGTTCTTTTACATTCATTTACTGCAACTACTACTCACTCACTCACTCACTCACTCACTCACTCACTGTCCTCACTCGATCAATGTAACAGTCACTCACTAGCTCACTCACTCACTCACTCACCTCATCTTACCTCATCTCACCTCACTTACCTCACTCACCTCACTCACCTCACTCACCTCACTCACTCACTCACTCACTCACTCACCCACTTACTCATTCACTGACTTTGTAATTCAAGAATATTCAAGATTCATACATTCATTCAGTCATTCATTCATTCATTCCTTCCTTCATTCATTTATTCATTTATTCAATCAATCAATCAATCAAAAGGAATGGTGGGACACATTGAGTAAAAAAGAGAAACCAAGGTCGCAAACATATGTTTCCGAAGGATACAAGCGCCGACAGGTTTGCCCTTCAGACGAAATTGATTTTTAATCTAGTTCCATGCCTCGATCCCTTCATTCGAATTGAATCCAAAAATCAATTGACAGCTGAGGCCGAACGAAGAGACAGACAACCGTTCAGGCAGATCAATCCAGGCCTCGACCAAAAATGCGGGACCCAACGTTCTCAGTCTGACGACTTTTGCTCAGTCTGTTTTCTCTTTTCTGTCCATGCACTTCTTTTCTTCTTTCATTACTCTCAAATACGTTGATGGAGAACTGTGTGCACGACTCCAAAGCAAGTCGCGACATGACGTGAAATAGTGGAGGACTGAACTTGGAGGCTCTCTGCGTAGCTGCGTTTTTCTATAGCTCGGTCAGACTCGATCGATCGATCCATGCGAGCTCGTCAGATGCATCGTTTTTGGTGATTGACAGAATTGTAAATATGTCTGCATCAAGATGATCTATCCAATTTGAAGACTCACCTCAGATTCAATTTGAGAGAAGAAAACCTCGGTGACGTTCTGTGCCGCTGTCTCCATTTCGAGTGTTTCTTTCTGGTTTTTGCCATAGGGCCAACAGAGGAAGTTGCAGCTGGTCACAAACTCGACGCCCTTGTCCTGGACAGCGAAAAGCTGCTGCATGTGGGGCTGTGCTACTCGAGAGAGGTGGGCCATGTTCGGCCCGAAGCGTCCCCTTCCTCCCTCTCCGAGCCTCTCTTCCACTGCCTGGCTGGTGATCTTGTCAGCGAATTGGCCCTCGAAGGAGTCAAATGGGACTATGACGTGGCCTGCAGAAAGTAAAAGAAACAAGCAAGGAAGGAACGTCAGCCAGTGAAGGAAGAGAGTGAGAGGCCTGCAGAAAGCAAAAGAAAAAAGCAAGGAAGGAATCAAGCAAAGAACGTCAGCCAATGGAGGAAGAGAGTGAGATAAAAAATGATGGAAGAGAATATGTACATCAAAAGCCGCGCACATCAAAAGTCGCCAAACCCGTATATGAAACGAAACTTATCTATTCATATAGAAGAGGGCTTTTTCTTCTCAGGCTCGCCCCCTTTCACGTAGGATGATCGCAGCACATCTAACGCTTTTGATCTATCAGGCGTTCCACCCTCCTGTCCTCTTCCAAGCATGCAAGTCTTCATCCTTCGCTCTCCCTTTCTCCTCTATATAACCTCAACGGCCCCCATTCCTTGATTCTATGTTCGGCTCTTTTTACTGTATGGAGCTTTGCTTCGCCCATCACTCACTCGCCCGCACAGTAGATCCCTCTGACATTATTTCCATACCATGCAGTCTGAGGAGAATGGACGCGCACACATGCATGCGTATATGCATTAATAGACCCCCCCCATGAGGATTTACGCATGCTCACCAACCGGTTGCAAGAATTTGCGGTCCTATTGTCATCTGGTTCTTTTCTCTCTGCGCCATCACCTCTTTGCCCATTTTGTACTGGTTTTTAATAATGTTCACAAAGCAGCAGAAGCACATTTTTCTCGAACAAGAAGAGTCTTCTTTTTCGTCTATATATACCTGGCCTGCCGGCTCTTCTTTTCTTCACAGTTTTCTGGCGATCCCTTTCCTTTGTCTGCTTCTTGGAAAAGCCAAAAGGCCTACCGACGCGGCTGAATACGAGTCTCCCCCCGCAAATGCAACTGGAAGTGAATGTGGCCAACTTATATAGGGGATTACAGGACTTCACAGTCAGACTCAGTGCGCCTTTTGTTCTTGCTGCATCGATTCATATGCATGCATGGCATTGCTAACGCAACTGCATGCATCAACTCTCTTTCCAAAGAGAGGAACCTCCTAGCTCTTTACAAGAGGACTCAGGTTCCGAACCTCCTCTGCAGCTAGGGCTCTCGCGGTCTCCTCTCGATCGAGGGACCTCTCGATTCATATATATACATGCATGCAACCTGCATGTATCGGTGGGATATGCGCGCCATGCATGCATGCATGCAAATGGCCCCGGAAAGCGAAGCGGGGGGCACTTACCAAATAATCCCCTGAGCCCACACATGCATGCATGCAGCTTTCGTCAAAAAAAAGGCCCCGGAAAGCTCTGCTCCCAATTGGCTCAGAAAAGCGTACGTCAGAATAGGCTACGCGTGCGGCGGCGCTTGAAACCGATCGCAATCCCCCCCCCCTCCCCAGCCCCTGCTTCTCTCTCTCGCAAAAGATGCGAAGAAGAAAAAGAAAGAAGAAGAGAAAGTCCCCCACCTTCCTCTTCCGAGAGAAGAAGAAAAGAAGCTTCTAGAGAAGGTACAAAGAAGAGAAGGAAAGAAGAAGAGAAATAGAGAATCGTCGCTCCGTCTCCTTCTTGCCAGCCTCTTTTTTTGTTTTTAGCACGTTCGTCATCGTTCGTCTGCTTTCTGTTTCCCCGTCTCCTTCTTGCCTGCTTGTTGCTTTCCTTTCGACCGCTCGTCTGCATTTCGTCTGCCCATCTCCTGCTTGCCTGCTTGTTTTTTTCCTTCCAGCACATCCGCCTACGTTCTGTCTGCCTGTCTCCTTACTGCATATTCATTCTTTTCTTTTCAGCATGTTTGCCTCAGTTCCGTCAGCTTGCATTGTGCCTGCCTGTCTCCTTTCCTCCAGGACGCTGGGCCGCATTTCATCTGACCGCCTCGTTCTTGTGCGCATGCATCTTTCCTTCCAGCATGCCATCCTGCATTGTGTATTTCCGTCTCTTTTTGGCCGGCTTACTTCTATATTTCCAGCGCGCTCAGCTTAATTTTATCCACAAAGAGAGAGAAAGGGAAAGAAGAGAAAGACAGAACAGAGGGAGAGAAGAGAAACAGAAGAGATAGACAGACAGAGAGAGAGAAAGAGAGGGAGAGAAAAGAGAGAGAGAGAGAGAGAGAGAGAGAGCGAGAACGGGGGAGAGAGAGACCCCTTCTTTCTCTCCTTCTGTCCTGCATCTTATGGATCTTTGTCTGCGAAATCAAGAGCAATGAGATAATGGTCATTGATCTTAAAACAGATGAACTTAACGCAGTGAACATACTTTAAAGATTGCCATATAATAAATGAAACCAATCTTCAAACCATAGTAAGCATTAACGAGTTATTTGTTGATTAAGTCTTTGCATTAATATTTTTTAATTCAATGATATAACAAGTTATAAAATTTGTTGATAAATTTGTTTATAGATTTAATCCTGTAAATTTCAGATCCATTATAAATATTTTTTCGGCTTTCTATACAAAAAATAAAGGATATTTCATATAAGAAAATCAATGATGTCACAGATTCATTTAAATTTTCTTAAATTAAGTCTTCATTCTACCATGTTTTTTAAGAAAAACACATTAAATCTTTCATACCTATGGATAATGCCAGTTAACGCCTAGTAACACCCCCACCCTGACTCTTGGTCTCGGTCTCGATCTCGGTACACTTTTGTCCACCTCAGGGCTGTGGCTATCCACTGGAATACACTCCTCTGAAGTCAGTCCCATACCCCATATGCATGTCTGCTTCCCCTTCCACTGGGGCAGTCTAGCAAAACTTCAGTTGTGCAGGATGTCAAATCTACTTTCCTGACTATACCTCTCTCCCTCACCCCTACCTCTACCATACGAAAGTTCTATTTGACTATCACTATCTTGAAGCCTACCCTGCTTCACGACCTGAGAGCCTGAAACAGTTCTGTCATGCTCGAGGTCTCTCGCGCCTCTTCCCTCTCAGTCGTCTGTTGTGCACAATGTCCGGCCCCGGATAAACAATACGACTGAGTCTGGTGTCCCAACAGTTGCCGCAGCACCGTAGAGCACCCCCACCCCCCCATCCATCACCACCCTTTCCTTTTCTTTTATATCTCTCTCTTCCCCCATCTCTTCCTTTCTCTTCCTCTCTTTTCTTTCTCTTCATCCTGCCCAAAGAAAACCAGACCTGCTGCTTGGCACCATTAATTGCGGTCCCAAGCCCGCCAGTGGTTCCTCCTTTCCCAACCCCCTCAGCATGTCAGCGGTTCCCTCTTTGCATCTCGTTCCCTCCCACCTCACCCATACCCTAACCATTCTACTGACATGCCATGCTAACCACCGCTTTGTCAATGACGGCGGTCTGCAGCCAGGAAAAAACTTTTTCTTTCGAGTAGTGAGGGAGAAAACCTAGCTTTTCCTTCCCCTTTTCAGCTTTCCCCACTCTCTATTTCCGTTCGGTCAGTTTCCCCCCTTCCTTCCCTTTCTCACCCTTTCTGACCAGAACAGGAGCCAGAGAAGGTTTGACAGTCATTTTCAGTCCGGTCTTTTGATATACCAGCCTGCTTAACTGTCACAGCCGACCAAAAACTTCCGATTTGGCACCCGGAAGAAACAGTCACCGAATTTTTGGCGCTATACAGTAACTTGATGCCCTCCTGTTTCCCTATCTCCCTCTATTTCTTCTTTCCCCCTCCCCTCGCAGCGCCTCAGGGGAAAACCTCCAGGGACACGGAGGGAAAAACCCCCGATTGAAGAAAGAAAGAAAGAAAAAAAAAAAGAAAGAAAGAAAGAAAAAAAGAAAGAAAGAATTTTTAAAGAAGAAAGGGAGGAACGTAGGAAGGAAAGAAGGAAAGAAAGAAAGAAAGACAGACAGACAGACAGACAGACAGACACTCTGAGAAAGAAAGAAAGAAAAAAAGAAAGAAAGAAAGAAAGAAAGAAAGAAAGAAGAAAAAAAGAAAGAAAGAAAGAAAGAAAGAAAGAAAGGAAGGAAGGATGGAAGGAAGGAAGAAAGGAAGGAAGAACGAACGTCGAACGAACGAACGAACGAAAGAAAGAAAGAAAGAAAGAAAGAAAAAAAAGAATTAAAGAAAGAAAAAAAGAAAAAAAAAAATTGGTCCTGAGCCCTCCAGTGGTTCCTCCTTTCCTAACCCCCTCAGCATGTTAGCGGTTCCCTCATTGCTTCTCATTCCCTTCCACATCACCCATACCCTACCCTTACCAGCCAACATGCTACACTGACTGCTCTTTTTTCAGTCACGGCGGTCTGCAGCCAGGAAAAAACTTCCTCTTTTGAGCAGTAAGGGAGAAAACCCAGCTTTCCCTTCCCCTTTTCAGATCTTTTCACTTCCTATTTCTGTTTTGTCAGTATCCCCCATTGAAAATTTCTTTCCTTATCTCATCCCTACTGATCTGACCAGAACAAGAGCCAGGGAAAGTTTGATAATTATTTACAGCCCAGTCATTTGATATACCAGTCTGCTTAACTACCACATGCAGCCGACCAAAAACTTCCGTTTTGGCACCTGGAAGAAACAGTCGCCGAACTCTGAGCGCTGTCTGGGGTCCTTCTATTTCCTTTACCCCCCCCCCTTCTTCTTTTATCCCCTTCCCTCGCAGCGTCTCAGGGCAAAAACTCAAAAGAAACGGAGAAAAACCCCAATTCACCACAAGTACTTTATCTTTTAATCCATCTGTTTCTCTTTTTTCCCTTCAAAGCACCAGGCTGAGCCAACGATAGAAAAGACAGAGAGAGAGAGTCTCAGAGAGAGAGAGAGAGAGAGAGAGAGAGAACGATGGATAGACATAGAGAAAGAAACCAAGACTCTGAGATCAACAGTGAGAAAAGCGAAGAGAAACAGACAGAGTTATAGCGATAAAAAGCAAGAAAAAAAGGAAAGAAGATGGGAAGAAAGAAAAAGGAAAAAAGGGAAACGGAAAGAAGGATCTTAGAAAGAAGATCAAGGGAATTCATCTCCTTCTTTTGCATGATTGTTGCCTCTTTCTCTGAGATAGCTCATAAGAGATTCTGATGTGTGCACGTCTATATGCTTATGTGTATGTGTATATGTGTGTGTATGTGTGTATGTTTGTGTATGTATTATGGTGTGTGTGTGTGTGTGTGTATGTGTGTGTGTGTGTGTGTGTGTGTGTGTGTATGTATGTGTGTATGTGTGTGTATGTATGTGTGTGTATGTGTGTCTGTATACATATATGTATATGTGTGTGTGTGTGTGTGTGTGTGTGTGTGTGTGTGTATGTGTATGTGTATGTGTGTGTGTGCATATATGTGTTCGTTTGTGTGTGGGTGAATGTGTATGTGCGTGCATGTATACTATACGTATCTTTTCTTTGTTGTGGTTAGTTTATGTATTTATAGTAGGGATGTCAGAAGGATGGTAATTACGCAGTGTTGCGACCACCATAGGTGCGCTGTCAGTGGAGACGGGACGCTCCATTGGGCGACTTGGACGTACAGAATAGTCAGGAAAACAGTTAGAATTTGGGAGCGTTAGAAGATGCGGGAGCGATTGTAGAAAGGAATTGAAGTTTTTGCCGTACCCTTTTCCCTAACTACCATCTTCCATTCCCTCCCCCTTCTAATGATCACTCCTCGCTACCGCTTCTTTTCCCTGCTCTGGATTTTTTTCTTCTCTTCCGCCTTTTCAGCCTCCTTCACTCTTTTCTGTTTTTCTCTATTCGTTCTTTTTTATCGTTTTTCTCCCTCTTTCTGATTTTTTCAGGATTCTTGTGTGCGTGCATGTCTCTAAGTCTTCTGTCTCCTCTATCTTTCTGTCTATACTTCCTTTCTGTTTGTCAGTATTCCCGTCTACCTTCTTTCTCCTTCCTTCCCCCACCCGTTCTTTCTCTCTCTTTTTTTTTTCTGTCTGTCTGTCTGTCTGTCTGACTGTCTGTCTGTCTGTCTGTCTGTCTGTCTGTCTCTCTATCTGTCTATCTGTTTGCTAGTCTATCGGTCTGTTTGTCTGTCTGTGTGACTATCTGACTGACTGTCTGTCTTTCTGTCTGTTTGTCTGTCTGTCTGTTTGTCTGTCTGTCTGTTTACTAGTCTGTCAGTCTGTCTGTCTGTCTGTGTGACTGTCTGACTGACTGACTGGCTATCTGTCTGTCTGTTTGCTAGTCTGTCGGTCGGTCAGTCTGTCTGACTGTCTGTCTATTTGTCTATCTGTTTGCTAGTCTGTCATTCTGTCTGTCTGTCTGTCTGTCTGTCTGTCTGTGTGACTGTCTGTCTGTCTGTCTGTCTGTCTATCTGTTTGCTAGTCTGTCGGTCGGTCGGTCTGTCTGTTTGACTGTTTGTCTGTCTGTTTGCTAGTTTGTCAGTCTGTCTGTCTGTCTGTGTAACTGTCTGACTGTCTGTCTGTCTGTTTGCTAGTCTGTTGGTCGGTCGGTTGGTCGGTCGGTCGGTCGGTCTGTCTGTCTACTAGCTAGTCTGTCTGTCTGTCTATCTCTGTCTCTATCTCAGACGAGTCTTTCTCTCTCACTCTCTCTCATTCTCTTTCCCACTTTCCTCTCCCTCGTATCTTTCTCTATTCTTTTCTGTAATCTTTTTTTTTCCTCTTTCTGGGTGCCTGTGTGCGTATATTTATCCTTTTTCAAATTATTCCACTTATCATTTTGCTTACTGCTCTTTTCACCTTTGCTTCTCTATGTTGCCGCGTTCAGTGTCTTTTTCTGCTAATCTTCTCTCCTGGTTCCCTTTTTTCCCCCTTCATTTCTATCCTTCTTCCACTCTTTTTCTTTTCTTCCTTTCATACGCCTTCTCTCTCTCCATTATTCTTTCTCTTTCCCCCATTTTCCCCCTCTCCCCGGCCTCTTTTTTCCTTCAAATGGTCTGTGTTTTCTTTCATCCGTCTTCAATGACCATCCTTATTTCTCCCTTCTGGGGTTCCCTACCAAGAGCAGGCTGAGAACCCCCCCTTATACGGGGACGAAAAAGTTTGGTCAGTAGATCGACCATAGGGACAGGGACATGAAGAGATCAATTCCATAATATGTATACTTCCTTTCTCTCTTGTTGTATTTATGTTTGATAAATATCCGGCCCCTCCCTCCCCCCTTAAACCGGACAACCCATCATCATTCTTCCACTGTCATCTCAGTGCCATCGCCTTGTTAGCTCAGAGGTGCGGTCTTTTGGCTATCGTACCCAGGACAAGAGAAGAGGTGAGATCTATTCTTCCTTCCCTCTCTCCCGTATATGGCCCTCCTCTACATGGAAGTCAAGGATACAATTCTGTGGGAACTGCTGGCTTTACCCCCATCCTTTCCCTAAGGCTTGCCCACTTCCAAAAACCTTTTCTTCAAACTGAGTACGGGATTGGATTGCAAAAAGTTTGTCCTCTTCTGCTCAGCCCTGACACTGAAGAAGAAGGCAAACGAAAAGCGTTCTCTCCTGGTCAGCCCTGACGTTAAAAGGAAGATGGACCACATGTTGGCCTGCGAGGCGATGCCTCTCTCCTCAATCCCTACTCTTTCAACACACTTTTCTCAGACTAAACGAGACAGAACGAAATCTTGCCGAAGGAACAGCTTGCCAGTAATCCAGCTCGTCCACGAGTCCAAAAGAGACCTGACCTCCTCCTCTGGTCATGAAGGAGGAGGAGAGGTCAGCTTCTGCCTTGTACCCATCCCTCCCCCCCTCCCTTCTCATCCCTTCCTCCCTTCCCTCTTCATCCAGAGATAGAACAGAACCACATCAAAGCAACAGCTCCGTTCATCTCTATTTCATACCCGGTTTCCCTCAAATGGAGGCAGGTACATCTTTGCTACTCCTAGACATCCACTGCGAGTCGTTCCTTCCACAGAATCAACCTCTCTGTATCATCTGCCGTCTCTTGCAGCAACACTTTCAACGGCGTCAGTCTCAACGAAAGAGTAGTCATTTTCTACCGTTTTTGTCTCGATCTTTCTGTTTGGGAGTAAGCTTTCACGTGTTCCTGGTTACTTTACCTGAGTCTAGCCCTGACTGTATATGAGTGCAACTTTCTATGTGGCTTCAATCAGCTACATATAGCATGCACTGCGTGAACCAGTTGTAATTTTTCTTGCTTTCCGGGGCCGTTTGCAAGCTTGCTTGCGTCAGATTAAGGGCTATACATGCAATTACCCCTGCCATGCGGTCAATGGGGGGGTACCCCATTGAAGCCGACGACGATGAGGGCTTTTTGCTGATCAATTTCCCCCCCCGAGGAGGGGGGGGGGGTTCCGACGACGACGGACAGAGCTTTAATAAACCCTTCCCCCCATTCAGCCCCTCTCCATTGACTCTCACTGCCGCCCTCAACTACAACGTCCTCTTCTGGCAGGCAGTGCATGAGGATGAGAGCGGATGACCTGCAGCCACTGACCATGCGACTGGCCACGGTCAACGGAAACCTGAGGAAAGCGAGAAGGCGATCGAAATTTGTAGTCAAGTGAAAGAGACATGCCGTCTTCAGCCGTCTCCTGTAAAGTTCGCGAAGCAAGCCAGACAAACACTCCCAGAACTTTATCTTACGATGTACTCTGGTATATCTTTGATAGGTGTCTATTTAGGAGTATCTGTAGGTGGCCGTATTGCGCATGTACACGG
>JAHBMJ010001642.1:5320-27766 GCA_018398765.1 Chromera velia
GGGGAGGAAGGGAGGGAGGGAGGGAGGGAGTGAAAGAGAGAGAATCTCTCGTCAATATGCTTGCCTCTACTGCCTCAAAAAAACAGTGTCACTCCGATTTCTCTCCTTTTTGTGGGTCTTTTTGAAAAAGCACAGGCAATTTTGAAAGAGAGTAGCAAATGCACACGAAAATAAAAACGCCCTTACTCTGACACATCCTGATTTGGTAAAAAGAAGTGAAACAGGGTTAGAGACGGGGAGACAGATGATCGAACAAGAGAATATCAAGAAGAACTGCAAGTTTCCGCAATAGGTAGGGGCCTCGTTTATTTGAAATAAAATGCCTTGGTGAAAGAAGTGGATGTTTTAGAGAACTGAGTAGGCTAAGCGTTCTTCCATGCCAAACTTGCAGCCAAAATGACTGTCAGAGGTGCCAAAGGGGACTCCTACATGCAAACGGTTCTTGCAAGCCACATTACCAAAGACCCCGGCACTGAGTGAGTCGGTCGGGCCCACTACCGAGTGTAGACAAATGAGAAAAAAAGTGCGGACAAAATGTGCTCACTGTATTAATTGAGGGGATATAAAACAGCAAGATAATATATCTAAATATAGCTATAAATTTGTGTGTAAAACATCAAAGATGGTATCTCCTTCTGAGCTTCTACAAAGCTCCTACAGCTACAGCGGCAACCAGTTTGCCAGTGAATTCTCAGTGATCGTTTTCTCGTATTTAGGAGTGAACTGTGGGTAGAGTTCTCATTATTTGACTTCTTCCATCTCCGTCTCTTCTTCTCAAACTCTTTCTTCCCATAGGGATAGCAGATCCACAGGGAAGTGGAAGTGCCCAAGAGGCCCAGCAGGAGGCCAGAGACCAGAGCAAGCCCATGGGGGAGGACGGGCGCAGGGCAGGGCACGCGGACGCGTCTGATGATGCTGAGGTTACGCTGAAACATATTTTCCGGTCTCAACAAGAAAATGGATGAGAGAGAGAGAAAGTCGAAGGAAAATCAGGACAAGTTAAACAACGAAGTCCAAAGGCAGGGCAAGAAAATCCAGAGAGTGGAGACGAGGATCTCCAGACTTGAGAAGAGAGAGACGGGTCGTATGATTGATGATGAGTTCAAGGCGAGAGAAAGAAAGATCGGTGATCTCGTCATTTGTGGTTTCAACTTCTCCCGATGCACTGCGGTCACGGTCGCCTCTATCACAGATTATGAGAATGAAAGGAAGAAAGAAGTGCTTGACGGAAACGGAAGATAGGTGAAGCAGGTCGCTTTCCCTCAACAGAGGAAGGACTTCTCGTCTTTTGCCCCTGTTCGTCTGTTCTTCTCCAATCTGGCCGAGGCTACTGGAAAGGAGAACCCCTCCCAGGTCTCCCAGCAACTCTAGATCCATCACTTCAGGTACTGGATAGAAAAGGATGGGGGACATAAGGCCGAGATCACTCTGGATTCCAGTGATCGGGGGGACTAGATGGATATAGTGGATTCGGTGAAGGAGAGGGAGGGAGTGAATAGGGATAGGTCGATCTTCTGGCCCCCTGCAGACTCCAGTTCCCTCTTAATGGATGAGAGGGCAACCACGGGGAGGGTCTTCATCCATCGGGGTACCACTCTACTGTTCCGTCTCTTCGTGCGGGTGCAGAAAGCCCTCGATGCGGAGGCGGAGGGGGAGGCTTCCTTCGCCCAACAAGCCCTCATCTCCAAATATGCCCAGGTCTACCAGGATTGGAATGCTGCAACCAAGGGGCTCAAGGGGGAGAGAGTCGTCACCCGTCATCTCTACGAGTTTCTGTAGGAGTGGCAGACCGGTCTGCCAGACAGGAGAGAGAGGGATGGGAATGATGAAAGAGAGGGCAGGGGTAGGGACCCCGTTCTCAAGGGTAGTTGGAGGTCCCCCGGTTTTACTGAAGACAGTCTATCCCCAGAGCCCGTCAGGGCGGACAGACCGGGTGCGAAAAAACGTGGGGCAAGGGGGTTGGGGGGGAATCCGGGCACGGTCGAGAAAGACCAACGTGCTCGGTCGAAGTTCGGGGGTGAGTGCATCCCGATGAGAGGTGGCTTCAAGGTAGTATCTAGGGAGGCCCCTCGCTCTGGGTTGTTGGGGGCTGATGGGTGGGAAGGGGGGCCCGCAGCTGAAGAGGATGAGATGAAAAGCATACACTTCAGAGCAGAGGGGTGCGTGATAGGGCAAGTTACGTTCTTTCTGAGATCATTAGCACAGCAGGGCTCTCAGGCCTCCCCGCCCACCGATGTATCTATGGGAACGGGTCCATTGGGAACAGATGCCTCTGTCATGCAGAGCCTTATGCACATCAATGGACTGAAGGGAGGGGAATCGGGGGAAGGGGACGGGGGGGGGCGGCCCCCCCGGCATTGAACTACCCTCAGGGGAGGAAGGGCGGCAGGACCCTTTCTCTCTGCAGATCATCTCATCCTGCGACGCGGCAGTCTCAGGGGCTCCTGCCAATCAAAGAGCCCCTACCCCACCCAAACCAATTTCTCTCTCCTGCCCTCGCTCCTGCCGACGACTCGTTACCCCTGTTCCTCTGCCCATCCCTCCAGCCTGCCGATGACTCATTATCCCAGTCCCTCTGCCTATCCCTACAGCCTGCCGATGACGTGAGGGGCCACCCCCTCTATGAGAGAAGCGTGTTGCCTGTCTGCCTGCCTGCCTTGGCTCTGCTTCCCCAGCAGCCCCCCTCCAAACCCGGTCCCCTCGATTTGAACGAGTTGCAACTGGCTCGGGACCGGAAACCAAGAGAGGGCAAAGCTCCTCCCTACCAACTATGCCGCGCACATCAACCAGAGATTGGGGAGGAGCGGGCCCGGTGGATCGATTCTCCTGTACTTTTGTCAACCGTTTCCGATAGTCAGACAGAAAGGGAAACAGACACAGACAGCCAAGTAGGTGGTAGAATAGATAGCCGGATATAAGGATACTTTTTAGCATGTAGAGAACTGAACCAACAGAAAGGAAATAATCTCTCCTCCGCCTTCATACCCCTCACAAAAAGAAGACTTAGTCAGCCAGATACGTGGATGGAGTCAATCTTATCGCTGAGAAGAAGGTGGGATGGAAAGGTAGAGAGGCAGCCCGCTTTATCATATAAACTCATACCGGTTTGCTCTCTCTCCTTCCCTCTCTGTGCAGGGAACTTTAAGAAGAACATGCAGAAAATGACCCTCGAGCGGATACGGATTTCCCCCCCCTTTGCTTGATGCCTCCCCCTCCTGAATTTTGTCCCAGGTGGGACGGGTTGCTTTGTGCTGACCAGGCCTTTGCAGGAATTCTTGAGCCGGAGGTATGGAGAACTGTGCAGAAAGGAAAGGGGAGGGTTCGTTCTTGGAAGGCAGAAAGGCATGCAGTTAGACAGACGATGAGCACCAACAGATGGAGCGCACTTCAGGCAGAAACAGATGAGTTCGCAGAAAAGCCTTATACAGATACATTAGACAGACGGCCCTTTCAGTGTCTTTCCTTTTTGCCTCACTCTTGAAGAGAAACTTCATGAAAGAAGATCGAGGCAGACACAGAGGAAAAATACGAGGAGAAGGTCTAATAAGAGCAGGAGAAAGGTACGGACAAGGAAGAATCCAGATAGGCAGCAACGAATTAACCATACGTATTTACTGTATGATACATCTTTTCCATGTACATGTGTTCCAGGGGGGACCTCCGTGCCTCTCTCTCCCTGTTGCCTCTCAGTTTGCTTTTGGTCGGTCCTCATCTGTTATCCTCCCCCCTTCTTTTGTATCTATGGATTTTTGTCATGGTTCCGTTCAACCCTCCGCCCCAACCCTCTGCTCGCTTCCATTACTTTCCCCTTCTCCATCTCATTTTCTTCCCCCCCCGCCACCTCCCCCTCTGCCTCCTTCCCTGGAGGCTCCTCGTCCCCCTCCTGAACCTCCTCCTCCTCCTCCTCCTCCTCCTCCTCCTCCTCCTCGGATTTATGGTATGTATATTTGTTCTTATATTGATGGTGTAGACTCTTTCCTTTCTCTGCCTGCTGATTAGGAAGGAGGATATGCAAATTAATGAGGGGAAGAAGACAAACAGGCAGGCTTCTTTTCGCACTCCTCTCTTACTTTCATACCTCCTCCCTCCATCCTCACCCCCACCTTCTTCAACTCGCTCTTCTTCCTACTCTGCCCCCGGTTCTGGCATGGGAAAAGAAGGGGAAGCTAAGGAACACTAGTAAGGAACAGGAAAAGGGGGGTGGTGAGAAGCCAGGCAGCCGGAGGCACTCGAGTTCTCCTTCGCACGCTTTTCCCTTTCTTTCTCCTTCTTCTCTTTTCTGTCCAGTCTTCCTTTCTACTCCCCCGGACGAGCCACCGCCTCTCAACTTTGCTGTTCCTGCTCCTTCTCCACCTGCCTCACTTCCATTTCCCTTCACTCCACCTCCAGTTGCACCCCCTCCTTTTTGCTCCTCCCTGTCCTCTCTGCCTGTTGTTCAAGCGGCCTGCGGACCAAGTTACGGTGTTCTTCATGGTGCTTCTTTTTTCTCCTCAGCTTCCTCTCTCCCTCTCCCTCCGCCCATCCGTTCTCGTTCTGCTTTTTCCTTCCTACCCCCCCCGCAGAGAGAATATGGACAGGGGGAGCAGCAGTCGAACAGACAGGCCTCAGGTAGCAAATTGGGAAACAAAGAGAAAAGTAAAGGGAGAGAGAGATATGATGCAAAGAAGAGAAATGAAAAGAGAGAGAAAGGTAAGGAAAAGCCCGACAAGCAGGGCCGTAACAGACGGGGGGGGGAATTATAAAGGGAAATGTTGTAACTGCAAGGCCTCAGCAGACGGATGTCGTCTGTTATCCAGATGCTCATGCGCTAGAGGGTCGGAATCTCTCCCAGCAAGACCCTGTGTCGATTGCGACTGTCTCGAAAAGGGGTGCTGCAATAACCCCCTAAATGGAAAGAATCTCAAATTTACCCCTCGACGAGAGCTGTATAAAGACAGACAACAAGAAAGAGAACGCCGTAGGAGGAGATATGAACATGATTTTCTGTCCTCGCCTTCCCCTTCTTCCTCTTCTTCTGTCTTTGATTCTTCCTTCTCTTCTTCTAGATCTTCTGATAACAGGGATGAGGAGGACCGAGCCCTCATACATGGAGGTTCACGCTCTTCTGCAAGAATTCGTGCAGTGAGGGGCAGAAAAAGAAAGAGAAGAGAATATGATTTTTGGAGGAGGGGCGCTTCCGACTTCGCATGGATAAGCGCAGATCAACTAAAAAAAGATGAAAAGCGTCTCAGACTGGTGTGTACCTTCTGGGCCGGTTGCAGGAAAGCATGCAGACTCAGAAAGTGTGAAGTTTCAGACCAACAAAAGCGTCATGCAGGTTCTCCTTCCGATCTTCCCCCCCCTCTGGTTACAATGTCGTTGTTCTCCTCCTCCTCCTCCTCCTCTTCTCCTTCTTCCTCATCCTCCTCCTCTTCTTCTTCTTCTTCTTCTTCTTCTTCTTCTAAGACTTCTTTTTCTTCTTCTTCTTCTGCTTCTGTTTCTTTTTTTTCTTCCTCTTTTGCTTCGGCGTTTGCATGTGCTTCTGCCTCTGCCCCACCGGCGCGCCCCTCCGCAACCTCTTCAATCCCTCAATGGGTCTTTCAGCCGTCCCCTCCCTCCTTTCTCTTCCCTTCTGCATCCTCATCCTCCTACAATGCTTTCTCTCCTTCTTACGACGTGAGGTCTGGTCTCATGGCTTCAGGAAGAAGGAAACTTACAATAAAAACGGTAAATTAAAATGGGGGGGGGCTAGGGTCACGCATACGAAGCAAAGCTCTTGAGCGGTGGCTGGCCGCTTGCCAGGCAGACATTGTGGTGTTAGCTGAAACGAAGTGCCCCTCCATGCCTGTAAGAACATCCACTCACACAGGGCATAATTTCGATCACTTTGAGTGGTTGAGAAGGAAAATCAAAGTGGAAGGGTCGAGAAGGAAAGCCACAACCATCGGGGAAGCAAAGACAAGGGGTGTATACATTCTAGTTAGGAATTTTTTAGTTCATGAACTGTAGCCAAGGTGGGAGCTGGTGGGTCAAAATCTGGTCCGTCTGTCAGTGAGTGCCTTCTCCCTCAGAGGGAGGGGAGTCAGCCACGAGAGTCCTCCATGTTTTCGGTGTGTACTTTCTACTTAGAGGGTCTGACCTGAAACAGAGAGACAGGGAGCTAAGAGACAGAGAGAGAGAGGGTGTGATCGATGCACTGTGTCAGGTACCTCTCGAGGATTTACATATCCTGGTTGGGGACATGAACGGCAAGCTCGGGACTCGGATGCTGGAAGGGCTGACTTAGGAAAGAATACTATATCCCACTGATGAAAGCAGAGAAGAGAACAAAGTTGATGCTTGTAAGCCCTCTCGATTGTCAGCTTGCAGTCATGGCAGTCAACCTAACAAGCAAAGGATTCCGAATTGGCTGATCCATCTTTGTGAACGCTCTAACTCAATTCCTCTCCACGGCCTGTCTTTGAAATATGAGAGGCTGGGTGTTTGAATATGAGAGGCCCGTGCCCTTTTTTTTAAAGCAGGAGAAGAAACAACAGCGATTGATCACTTTTTTGTAGATCCTTTTCTTTTGATAGTCTGGTCCTCTGCCACTTCAAACCTGGAAGCTGACTTTGCCCCACAATATGTTGTTCTTTCTCTTTCTTTTTTTCTTGATTCATCTCCTCCCCCTATATCTTCTGATCCTCCACATACCCCCACGGGTAAAAAGAAAATCTCTTTTCTCCCCCTTCTCCTCACTGTAAATAGAACTTCCTCGGTGACTGATGACGAAATGATTCCTCTCGCCAGAGCGGTCCTGCCGTTCTCTGAAACGGTTTTTCCCGGCTTGTTTGATAGAGGGGTAAACGAACTAGTACGGAACTATGTGAAAGAAGTCAAGTTGTTTCCCCTATCCTACCTCCCCCTAATCCACCACCCCCTCCCCCACAACCATTTCCCCTTCAGAATGTTCCCCCCCCCAACTCTCTCAGTAAGGCTTCTTATCTTGAGCAATTGGAACAGTTGGGTCTTTCCTGGGAAGAAAGGCTGGCAGACAGCAAAGTGGGTGCAGTGGTAGATAGGGGAAAGGCATTCAAGAAAAGAAGACAATCTGAGAGAAAACAGAGCATCCGTCAAGCTTGGTGGGACCCGCAATGCCGCCTGATATATTTAAAGGTGAAAGAGGCTGAGGAAAAGGCAAGACATGTCCCAAACCCTTCCCACTCTCTACAAAAAGAATGTGTCAAACTGAGAAAGGAAAGAGCTCGACTGTTTACAGCAAAAAGGAGTAAGCTTGAGCAACAGACAGCAGAGAGACTAGCTAGAGAAGCAGCAGTTGACCCCTCAAAAGTTTGGCAATGGAACAGGAAAATCAAAACACAGACCCGCTGCATCTTCCTTCACTCAGTTCTGGGCAGGGGTCTTCGACGGTCCTGGTCTTCCGCCTGCACCTGTTGGTCTGGCTTTCCCTCCTCCTTCTCAGCCCGCCTTCTCTATACACATGATTGAGGAAACACTGACAGGAATTGATCCAAAGAAGGCGCTGGGTTTGGATGGGGTTGGCCCCTGTCACCTCTCGTTATGTTTTGGTTTTTTTCCTCTCTCCCGCTTGCTGCTCTTTGTCTTTTTCAATTTGTTTCACCCTAGGTTGCACCTTAAAGTTTTTTCTTTTTAGCTTGAATGCTGGAATATATTGTGCATTGCTTCAGACCCCAAGGGCCCGCCGAGTCTCGACTGTAACAAATGGCGCCCGATCTACATTGTGGGGCTTCTGGGTAAGATTTTTGCTTTATTGATGGACTCAAAGATCAGGAAGGAGGTGAAAATTGATAAAAGGCAGCTTGGCTTCAGACAAAGGGTAGGGACAAGGGAGGCCTTCACTGTTCTGTCTTCGTTAATTCTTAGCTCCAAAAAGAAGAAGAGCCCTCTGATTGCCATGTTTATTAATTTTAGCAAGGCGTTTGATAGAGTTCCTCAGGTCAAAATATTAGAGAGGCTCAGGGAGGAAGGAGTAAGCTAAGCCGATGTTTGGATGATTCATTCGATGTATAGTCAGGTGAAGGCTTCGGTGGATGGGGCAACAGAATGCTTTCTAGAAGGCGGAGGAGTAAAACAAGGCGATCCTCTCTCTCCTCTCCTCTTTCTTCTTTTCATCAACAATCTGTATAAGTCTATCAGCTCCGATAATGAAAACATAAATCAAAGCTTAGCTGGGGGTACTGATAGAGAGACTCCTGTCAGACTGTCTGACGTTTTAATCGAAAGCATCGGATATGCTAACGACCTTGTTCTGTTTGCTCACAGTGCTTCAGACTTACAGAAATGTCTGTTTTGCCTCGAGGACTATTGTAAGGAGCACGGCCTGAAGGTGAATTTAAAGAAGACAAAAGTTATGCGTCTCTTCTCCCCCTACCCCAACCTAGTGCCCCGAACCTCTTTTCTTTATGAAGGCAGACCAGTGGAAGCGGTGAGTAAATATAAGTATTTAGGCAACTGGGTTTTTGAGGGCGAGGACCTTAGCAAGACAGTCGAAGCCCGCATTGAGGTGGCAGAGAAGGCTTTGAGGGCTGTGTTTAGTACTCTCTCTTCTCTAGGCTTTGTTTCTCCCTTTTCTAAAATTACTTTGTTCAAGGCCTTCTGGCTGCCAGTCGTGCTGTATGGACTGGAAACGATCCTGCTGAGAAAGACAGATGTTGCCTGCCTCGATATATTACAGTTACGTTTTGTTTGATGTTGTTTTGGTCTCTCCCATCACTCCTTTGTTTCGCCCTCCCTTCTCTCTCTCTCTCTCGTCAAGCCATTCAGTTCTCTACTTAGTAAGTTGAGTGGGGGTTTCATCCAATGCATCAAATCGATTGACCGTGCTCTACCTCGGGCAGTGTGGAATGAGTGCTTGGCTGGCTCATGTGAACCCTTCGTTAAGACAGTAAAATGGCTGACCGTTCCATTAGATTGCTCCCTTTTGTGGCCTCCATTGCCAAGCACGGTAGGGGATAAGTTTAAAAGGAAGGGTAAGGGTAGAAGGAAAAGGGCGGCAAAAAAGATCGTAGACTGAGAGTGCCTGGCTGTCCGACTGGTTGAAAGAAGAAACTAAAAACGTTAGAGACAGAGACAGAATTTTTTCCCACCTTGCGAATCTCTCCCCTTTCCAATCAAAGAATCCGTCCAGACAGCGTTTGGCCATGCACCTTTTGAGTGAAAGGAAATGGCGTCCGAGAAGTGAAATGATAGAGTACAGTGTTGAACGTCTGCCAAAGAGTCTGTTGCAGTCCTCCGCAGGCTTTCGTACGCTTTTCAGGGCTCTCACAGGGGGGGATATAGATAGAACCCAACCGGAACGGCTGTGTGATAAATGTTTGTCCTCCTCGCGTATGATCAAAGATGAGGTTCATGTTCTGACGGAATATAAGGACACAGAAAGGGAACGGAACAGGCTGAAAGAACTATATAAAATTACAAAGCAGAAAGCGCTCATTGACATAAGAATACAGATCGCACAACGCATTGCAGGTACAACCGGGAGAGGCACTTCTGATAATAAGAAAAAAATGAAGGATATGGTGTTGCTGTTGTGCACAATTCTGCCTAGAAGCGGTTTCAAAACTATAGCCAACTGTCTCAAGAAGGTCCATTCTGTCGATAAGGCAAGTTGAGGCGAATCGATCCGATTGGCATGCAGGCTTCCTCATCCCCCCCCCCCATGAATGTGTGCTCTAGGTTATTCTCAAAGCCTTGCTAGTGGCTTGGGATTTGGCGTCGCTAAATCTAGGATTTAACCCTCAATCATCATCATCATCATAAACACTCTTCATACTCTACGAAACATTGTAATACAAGGTAATACTCTAGGTTCATAATCTAGTGCTACGTTTTTGGCTTTCTTATAAAATAGATTACAAAATATATATCATGAATGTACAACAAACTGCTCTTTTGCCTTTTTGCTCCCTTTGGTGCGGCAATTATACCCTCAAATGCCTTCTCAGGTGCCCCTAGAGGTGCCCCAAGTACACGTCCAGGCTGCTCTAAGGTGGACGAGCTATAGCTATGCCAACGGTCATGCCTGAATCTTTAATTTAATTTGCAATTTTGCACACCTTACTGTATAGCTGAGCCTACTTCTCACTGGCTGGGGCCATCATCTTTTAAATTGAGAAACGTGGGTGTTAATTAACTTATCAGACAAAAAATATTTGTCCCTTTATTCAATAGAGACTTAAGTTGAATCATCTTACATAGACTTCAAAATTTAAACCACCAAAAAAGTCAATCGTGACTATTATAAAACTGTGTGCTAAAAAATTAAATCCATTGAAAAAACTATACACTTTTGGTCTTTTCTAGAGTATTTTTTGTGTGCCAATATGTGGTTTTAGGTGTGCTTAAATGATTTTATTAATTAAATGTCAATTTACCAGCAGCACTGCACTATAGATAAAAGTGTCAAATTGCACATGCATGTGGCAGTGATATACTTGCAAACTCTGCAGCCGAACAGTCTTTTCTTTAAGCGCAAGATTGGTCCCTCTCCGACCTGCTCCAAGAAAGCCCCTGCACACTTGCAATGCTAGTTGCAATGCGTCTCTCTCCTCGGGGGGTCTGGAAAGAGGAAACGGTGGAGTGGACGAGAAGCAACGATCCCTTTGCATGGGTTGGCGGTCTAGTCTGCCTTTTCTCTGGAGTTCAAGAAAGTCATCAAGGTCGACTACGTACAATCGAATCCTGCCTGAAGACCTGCATGAATGCACACCCCCAACGCTCCTCTAGGGTGCCTTTTTCTGCGACAATGGTCTGACAAGGAATCTTCTCACCACATTTCATTCACAGCGCGTGTCTACGGGCAGAACTTTTCTTTTCTCATCCCGGCCTTCCTCCACACAGACCCCCTTTTCCTCCTCCCCCCTCTCGAATGATTCCATCATGTGAGTGATCGCGTGGAAGGGTCTACCCTCGCGGGGTGAAACCTTCTAAAGATTCCATTCCCTCAGCTGCACCCTTTTTGCCTAGGGCCATGTGTCTGTTGATCTTCAGACAGCAGAAAAAACGCTTCGCCGTCTCACTGTCACGGAAAATAAATGCAACCTTTCTCCCGTCCCGCGCAACCATTGCTACCGTCCTTGCCTTCACCTGCTCGAGCTGTGGCATGGAGGGCCACACTTTGGATAGCTCGGACTGGCTCCTGATCACCGACTCGACATCAGAAAACACGAATGTTTCTGAGCCCACGATCAGGCTTTTCTTCTCGGGACCGATCTTCACTGTCTGCGGCGTAGTGGAGTGAACTCCCGCATGCCCGTCTAGGACGACATTCAACTGAATCCCTGGACCCAACTCCCTCGTGTAAATCTTCCACGCGTTTTTGATCGCGTCCTTCGCATTCTCCTTTGTCAACGTCGCATTCCCCCCTTCCGATGTGTCAATCTCCCCTGCGAACGTTCTCAGTTCTCCGTCGCGTGCAGAAATGGAGCCTGTCTGATCAGTCATGGCACTGGAAGTGATGGGCCCCGGACGGCCCCGGAGTGGCGAACTACCGTCAGCCTCTGATCGCAAAACATTGGTCCATTCTTCACTCTGGAGATTGACGGGCGGCATAGGGACACTGCCGTTGGGTCCGGAGGGACCGTCTGTGAGATTGATCGAGGCATCGATAGGCAGTTCGGCAATCCCAAGACCGCCATGCCGCGTCTTTTTCTTCTGCACTATCTCATCTTTGCTGGTGCTCGAGTCATTGCAGCACCCGAAAAGCCAGCAGCATTTCTGCATGGCTTAGACCGTGTCCTCAGTTGGTCAAATCGACCTCAAGCTGCCTGAACTGCAAATCGATAGGAAAGGGAAGTTTGGTCAGACAGCCCGACCGGCAGGCAGATTGTCTCGAATCTGTGTCAATAAGACAATCTCAATCAATCGCCCTGCCGCACGCACCGGGGAGGTAGAACGACAGTGTCCGAGTGGAACAATGCCGGCCACAAACCGACCCGACTGAGCTGCCTCCTCTTTGCACAACGGCAGGCGATACAGATATTTGGAAGAAAGGTGATTGAATCCTTCAGCTCAGTGCAAGCAACAAGCTGATTGACCTGATACTGCTGCTCTTGTTCAGCAACGACGCACGGAAAGATTGCTGCTTCGCCTCATGCAGGTCCTCAGATGGCAGCATCGACCGATCGACTGCTCGAATTAAGTCAATTCTAGCTCGACGGCCCGCGGCATGCATGCATGCACTTCGATCTGCATGTACGCGTGTACGTGCATGGAAAAATCATGCGAAAAGCGCTCGCACCGCGCGCATCCGCGACCGCGCAGCCGCGTGCATGTTTACATTTTGTCAGTCCCTGAAGCCGATTATTCGGATGCTGCGCGGTCTGCATGCGTGCGTCAGCTATATAGCCGAGCTATTCACAGCAACAAAATTTCGAGCTTCCGATCGAAAAGCTGTGTAGCTAGGGATCGAATCGTGCCGCGGCACTTCACAAGTCGCTCTCTCTAGCTTCAGCTCAGTCGTGTGATTATCTGTCATCTGTTGACCCTGTCAAGCACAAGAAAGCGGGTTTCGTCAGCTTGGCAGCGTTTCCAATTTTTGCTCTGGCTGTGGCAGCTTGGAGACAGGAGATTGATTTCTGATCCCACCTGTAGCTGTGCTTCCCTTCTTCTTCCGACTGCGAAAGGATGGCGGCCTCGTCTGCCTCCTCCTTCGCCGTAGGTGAAATTCCAGTCGTAGAGAGTCCTTCTGATTTTTGGAGCTGGATCCAGTCCTTCGGCTCGAAGCTCAACGTTGTCACTCGGGAGATCGCCCTCCCTGCTGTCTCCTCCAGGGGTCAAGGTGGAGTGGCAGTGACGACGCACGACACATCTCTCAAAGCACGATTTGAGGAAGATAAGGTCTTTGCAGATAATACCGATATGCAGGTAAGCAGAATAGTGACTGCACAGGCTGTCCTTGTCGCTTGCTCTCCCGATACGTAGACTCACTGAGTGTCTGACCTTCCTTCCTTGTTTGCTTCCTGGGTTGCAGTTTCTCTTGAGACGGGGGTGTACTCTTCTTGAAGTCGGGCGAGAAAAGTTCTTTGGAAGGAGGTGAGTGAGTGAGCTGTCTGGTGGCAGTCACTTTCCTTCGCTGAGGAGTAGCTTCCGTGCTACCCCCTTCTTTCTGTCCATAGCTCGGCCCGGCTCTCCTGCAGAATGAGGATCACGGTGAAGTCTCTGATCAAACTCCTTCAGCGTCCGCCTCTCTTCCGTTGTAAGATTGAGCCCAAAGCTGTTTCACCAATGCACCCGACTTCATCTTTGATGCGTGCAGCGAACAGGAGAAAATTCCTCTGTGTTGTCGGTCTGTTTTGATGTGCACTTTCCCTCTTTCTTTTCTTCTGCACTTGCAGGGGACTGCCAAAGTTCTTCGACCTTGACCTTCCTGTCCTTGAGGGCGCTCTGCGAGGAGATGGAATCGTTATGGGGGGGGATCCTGCTGACATTACTAGTGGACAATTGGGAAGAAGAATCAACAGGGCATTTCACTGTGGAAGAAAAATACAGATTTATAAGACCGAAAAGGCGAATGGGGAAAATGCACAGGTGTGTTTGAGAAGCTCTCTTTTCTTTTGTAGGGGGTAATATTTCCACGGGAACTGTTTTGCCGTTGTCTCGCTGTTGTTTTGCCTTCGCGTTTGCGGAACTTGGACTTCTGTTGCATCTCCTGGTGACACTTCCTTCTCGACCCTGATGGCCTCCTCTGTTCCCTCTCTGCTTCCTGTACCATCCGGTTGGTCTCTCTTCTCGTTCTTTTCTCTTGTTTCCTTTCCTCCTTCGTTCAATAGACATACTTCTCAGGCCTTCTTGCATCGATGTGTGTTTTCTTTCCATTCGTCCCATGTTTTCTCTCATGCAGGTCTCCTTCTTCCGTCCTCTCAACGCCTGGGTGTGCTGTTCCAAGAATGTCTCTCTCATTGCGCGCTCCCCGTCTGACATCGAGACCGTGACTGCCTACAACGACCCGACGAGTGCACAGAGGTACATGTTCGCCTCCAGAATCGGGAGGGCCTGGTTTACTCTCCTCGCAGGACTTTCTGACCAGCAGGTCCGTTCGTGCTTCTACTTCTGCTTCGTCTCGTGCGTGTTGTATCGCAGAATAAGAAATACAATGGGGGGATCGGCCGTGACTTGCAGATAAGACAGGGGGCGGAAGGCTTGGCGGACGCTTGAATGCATGAGAGTACAGTCTGTACGGTTTCTCGATGACGGATGTCCTTTCTTGTGCTCACTTCTCTGCTCGTGCTTTGTACCGGCAGACAGGGTGTGAAGGGTTCTTTCTCAGTGTGACAACTGCTTCGTGCATTGGAGTAAGGGTAGAACAGCTGATTGGTACATCAATTGCGTTGCACCGTTGTTTTGCGGGACTTCGGTTGGTTCCTTGACCGCAGGTGGAGCTTGTCAAGGAGACGTTGACAGACAGAACCCTCGTCGGTCAGTCGGTCGTTTGGTGTGTCGCTTGATTGGATGGTCTTGTGTGTTGAGTGGGCCTGAGATGGACATCAGGCGCTCGTTTGCGTTGCTTACCTTGATCCCCCCACTCGTTTCATTTCCTGCAGTGTCCACGGCCCTCCCCATGCCTGTGCTTCCATTGACTTGTTCTTTTCTGAATATTTCTTTGGGTCATATCAGACGGGACCCTTGGATCGTCTTCTCTCTCTGTCGGCAGTCTCCTGCTCTCTGTATGATGAATGTCTAGAGGTAGACCTGGGTCGATTTGTGTGTGGACTCGTCTGCTTTGGTTTGTGCTGACTGGCCTTTTTGGTGTTTTTGGATAATTGCATATTGACTCCTCCTCTTTTTTTTTTTCTTTTTTTTTTGTCGGTCCTCTCCTCTCAGGTGAATTGGTGGGCGTCAGCGAGCGACAGCACATCGTTGCCTACTCGGGTAGCGACCTGCTCTTCTACGCCGTGGTCGAACATAAGGACGCTTCTGTCCGACAATGTTGGGCGCCCTCGAGGACCTCCGAGCTTCTTCAGAAGGCAGGGGTTCCTGAAGTGGCAGTGCGACCGGTGGGTGGGTGGGTGGGTGGATGGGTCTCTCTTTCTTGTTCTCTCTTCTTTTTTCTCTTCTGCGAGGATGTCTTTTTGGTTTGCATTTTGTTTTTGTCAAATTGAAGTCGTTGGCCCATGACACAGAATCTGTTTCAAATTGTTGTCCCACAACAGAGACAGTTGTTTGCATCGGACAGTTCGTTTCTCTCGATGGTGCCTTCTGTACTCCCTTGTCCTCCTTCTGTTTTTCGTTCGCTTCTTCCTTCCTCCCATTCTCCCTCCCTCCCTTCCGTCGTTCTGTCTCTCGTTCCTTCTTTCCTTCCTCTAAAATCCTTGCAATCTCCCTTTCTTCTATCGTTCCCCTCCTCCTTCCTTTCTGGATCTTCCTGCGCACTGTCAAAAGACGAAGTATCTTTCCGCTCTTTCTTTTCTACTTGATCGGCTTCCTCTCTCTTTGTGCCAGTGATTCATCATTTTTCTGTATCTGCTCTCTTTTCTACGGACCAAGCCCACGTACTCGTCAGCCAAACAATCGCCCTGTTCCTGATTGGAGTGCGTGTGCAAGTGTCTCAACACGTCTGTCCAAAACGTCCATTCATTTGTGTGCAGTTCGGGGACCCCTGCGGAGGTGCAGAGAGCATGGGAGCGTCTCTCCGCTCTCTGTTCACAGAGGTGGGCATCGGCTCTCTGTCGGACGAGGGCGAGGGCGCAGTGGCGTATTTGGTGGCGGTGCCTTCTGGTGGTGCGGGGCAGGGAGAGGAGGAAGTGGTTGTGGGTGTGGCGAAGGTGAAGTCCTTGGAGTACCGCTTTCTTCGGAAGACGCGAGAGAAGTGCAAACACTTCGTGACATTTACAAAGAAGGGAAAGACCACCCAGGAGTTGAGGAGGGAGGCTGAAAGGATACAGAAGGCGTACGAAAGAGAGTGCAAAGAGTTGCAGAGAGAATGCGAGAAGAACGGGGCAGAAGGACTGTCCACGGAAACTGCCAAACAGATGTCGGCTCTCGTGGAACGCCATGCGAGCGTATTCCAAGGATGTGTCCAGTCAGTCTGCACATCATTTCATTTCCTGTATCGAGAACTGCATTGCCTGTTTGATCGTTGTTTTAGCAGTCATGAAAGCATTTGAGGCTGTGTCCCAGCCAGTCAACAAGGCAGCGGGCAAGCAGACAGACAGACAGACATCAAGAAAAAAACCAAGCAGGTCACTGTCGAAAGAACCATGCAGCCAAGCTGGGACCGAGGGAGGCAGGCGGGCAGGCAGGGCACTCACCTTCTCGGGCAGGTGGCTGGATACGTTGACTCGAGGCTGCGGAGGTTTTTCGTTGTGACGAAATTATTCATTCCGTGAGAGAGAATGTTTGTGTGAGTGTGTGTCTGTGTGTGAGTGGGTGTGAATGTGAATGTGAATGTGAATGTGTGTTTGTGTGTGTGTGTGTGTGTGTGTGTGCATGTGTGTGTGTATGTTTGTGTGTGAGTGTGTATGTGTGTCATACTTGGTTGCCTGCTTATTCTTTTCAGATTCCTGATGGAGAGAGGCCCCGAGATGGAGCACGGGTTCGTTGACAACAACTATCTGGACTTCATCCGAATGGCTGGGTTCGGGCATTTAGTGGATTCGGCAGTGGGGGGTGGGGGGAAGGAGAAGCAAAAGGAGAAAGCAGCAATGGCGGGGGGAGGGGGGACAGGAACAAAAAAGCCCCCCGGGGTATGTGTGGTGTTGGTTGCTCCCCCTCTTCTTCTGCGGAAATCTCTTGTTCAGCGGCTGCAGTTGGGTTTAGGTCTGGATTGTTTGGGTGCTGGAGAGAACGAAAACGGTTCCTCTTCTGCATCCGCGGCTGCCGCTGCTGCGTCGGCTTCTGCCAGAGGGACGAGAGAGGATGAAGATGACTGCAAGGGGCCGGCCTTCTTTGAGTCTTTCTCCAAGAACGCACTCACAACCGTTGCTTACCCTCTTGAGGTGACGGGCAAGAACGCGCTGTTCGTGTCTCACCTCGGCAAGAAGGTGGTGTCTGCTGTGAAGAGTGCAGGGGAGCTGGGAACAAAGGTGGGTTTTTGTCTGTCTATCTGGAAGTCTCTGTCTTCGTCTGGCAGTTTGTGTGACTTTTTTTTCAGTACCTGTGAAGATGAAGAGAAAGGAAAGACAAGAAAGTTACAGTGTAGGTGTTTCGGCGTGGTTGCCTGGCTGGCTGTGTGGCAAGGGGGCAGCGTGGGAATGTCAATCTGCCTCCATGCATGCATCCATCCATCCATCCAGTTGATCCCCTGTCTTCGACGTATATTTATGAAGCAACCTGGACACGGATAGGGGGAACTCCTCGAAGGAAGCTGCGATTCCGTTCTTTCTTTCGCGATTTCTCTTCAGGCAAATTTGTTTTCTTGACTGCTACTCGCATGTGCGTGCGCTCTGTCATGCACTGTCCCTTCCCTTCCTTTCCTTCGTTGATTCTTTCTGCGAGCGATGCATGCAGATTCTGTGTGTGTTCATTGGAAACGACGACCTCGGCTTCTCTGCGTCTCTCGCTCGTGCGAGCATTCTCATCGAAGCCGCGGATGCACAGAGGGCAAAGGAAGGAAGGGGTGTTGCGGAAGGGAGGAATAGAGGAGAAGCAGTGGGGAATGAGGTTGAAGTTGCAAGTGCAGGGGGAACGAGTGCAGACGGGGATGCGATGGATGGGGATGATGAAGAGACTGGCGACAGGGGTGAGGAGGCAGACATGGACTGTGAGTTTGCTTCTGTGCACAGCGATGCTGAGGGGGAAGAGAAAACTTGTTGGGCATCTTCTGTCGCACGGGATGTGAGTTCGGGCGTTCCTGTGCCTTCCGGGCCCGGCCCTGACGCTTCGTCTGCCGAGGGGACACTTGGGAGTGGTGCGCTTTTTCTCGGCCATAGTCCTGATGGGGTGGCGACCGTGGGAGAGGGAGGCGGGGTGGGGGGTGCGTCTGTGAGTCAGTTGATGGAGATACTCCGTTTGGGTACAGCTGTATGTGGGGACTTGGGTGACGTTGCTGTGTGTGGTGAGACTCCAATCTTTCTTGAGCAGATGGGAAAGCGGGAGTCTGTGTTGGAGAAGTGGGCAGAGGCAGCGGCAGAGGCTGCGGCTTCCTTGCAGGCGGAAGTTGCCGGGAAGGGGTGTGTGTCGGTTTTGGGTCTGGGGGGGGAGATGGCGATTGATGAAGATGAGAGCGAAACCATTGTTGTGGTCAGTTGCCAGAGTTGATTAGAAAAAAGGAGAGGGGGGAGCTGTAGGTGTTGCTTGTGGGTTGCTTGTCAGATCTCAGTGTCGCTATCTTCCCTAAGCTTTTTCTCTCTCTTACATGTACATATACACACATACCTGTATATATTCAGTGTACCTATGTATCGCCCCCCCTCCCTCCCTCCCCCACTGCTCCCTGTGTGTGTGAGTGCGTGTCTGTGCAGAATGGGGATAAGCTCTCTCTCTCTCTCTCTTCCCCATTGTCTCTCTCTCTCACTGTCTCCGTGGCTGACCCCCTCTCTACCTCTTCTTCAAGACAGCCTCTTGAACCTTTTTCTGACTCCTTTGTCACTTGCAGCAAATCCAGGCAGCAGTGGATGCTCTTCAGGAGGACCCCTCCCGTCCTCCCTCCCGGCAGGGGGTTGCAGAGAGACCCAGGGAGAAGGAGTTGGAGACGGAGGCGGTGATGATGGCAGAGTCCAACAGGTACATCGAGATGAAGGCGCCTGCAGGGAGTCTGTATGTCCTCTGCCCGATAGGACTGCCTGGAAGTGGAAAGTCATCAGTGCTCCAGTCTTTCGTCAAGAGACTCGCGACAGGAGGGGAAGGTGCAGGTGCGGAGGTGCCTGCGGAACTGGAGGATTTCGATGGCGCTGCGGGTGGGTCCTCTTTCGTTTCTTCTCCACGCTTCTCTGAAACTTTCCTCTGTCTGTAGACATGCCTGAGACTTTTTCTTGACTGACTGGAGGAGCCACGCCGAGCCATGAGCTCCTAAAAAGAAAAGTCGAAGCGGAAGGTCGCGTCTCAGACAGACTGTCTGTGCAATGCGACAGTCTGCTTGGCAAGCCTTGTAATTGAGCTCTTTTCACGTATACCCTCCCTTCGCTGCTTTGTCGGATCCTGCAGCTGTGACGGTTGAGAAAAGACGGCCAGGGGAGGGCAGCTTCCTCTCACCTCCCGTTTCAGGCTTTGGAGGCTTTGGAGGCCCTCGATCGGCCTCTGGATCCTCCTCAAGTGAGACGCGGACGGTCGCGTGTCCATCTCTCCAGGCCCCTTTCCAAGGGGGACTCTACGTCTCGTCTGACGGCTTTCAAGGATCTGCAATCAGACAGACAAGGAGAAGCCCAGACGACATCCCACAACACGAATTCAGAAAACTTGCACGACAGAGTCGGTCTCACTCTCCCGTTCCTCCTTTTTCCGTTCGTGTGTGTGTGTGTGTGTGTGTGTGTGTGTGATACATAGGAAGTGAGGCAAGCACGAGCACTTTTGGGTTTCTCTCCCAACACCAACCGATTTCTTGCCTTTTTCTTTAATGTTTTTGCCCCAGCAATCCATTTGCATACCTCAACTTCTCCTTATTCCCTCCATCAAGTTTGGAGGGAGAAAGAAGAGACTGACTCTTCATTTCCCTCCCGTCTCATCTGCCTGCACCTCACTACCGCTGCAGGTGCCAAGAGGCTAGAGACCACGGTGGACGGTTTCGTGACTCGGGTGTGCAGTCGGATGGCCGCGTTTGCCTCCCGCACTCTCGACAAGATGGAATCGCAGTCCTCCGTCGAGGCCCTCTCGCAGCAGCCCCTCCAGCCGCCCTCCTTCTTTCTGGTCGTTGACAAGAACCACCCCCCCAACGGCATCGAGAAGGCAATGAAAGATGTGGATGGGTACAGGGCGCGCATCGGAGATGAGTTGGCGGCACGGGCCATGATTCTGGAGATTGGCACTGGGAAGAACGAGAAGAGACGATTCGTCCGAGTGCGGCCGGAGGTCTCTGTGGTTCCCTTTGCGGTAGTTCTGACACCGGATGCCGTAGAAGGGGGAGGGGCAGGTGGGGAGTCGTGGACGTCCGCTCTGTACAGACCCCCCGGGCCCTGCAGAGACCTTCGGAATTCTTCCATTCCCGGATTGAGGTGGCTCTTTCCCTGGTCAGTCTGTTTGCTTTTTTCTCTGTGCTTTTGTCCGTGTCGTTGTCTGTCTGCGTGCTTGCCTCTTTGGATAGGGGGGGTCCCGTTCTTGCCCGAAATGAGTACTGAAAACTGAGTTGTCTTCGTTTTCCTTTCTACTTTCTGTTGTTTTGGTGAAACATCCGTGTGTTTGCTCATGTGTTTGCATGTCTTTGGCGGAAAGGAGGTGCGGGCATTATTCAGGTTACAAGTTCGTGACCTGCAGCGAGCAAAGCTGTTTCTTCCAAACATAAACTCTTCATTCATTCATTCATTCATTCATTCATTCATTCATTTTCATCCCCCCGTTCTCTCCTCTCGCTTCATGAATATGTGCAGGTCTCTTGATGTGACAGTCGAGTGCGTCGCCCGTGTGACGGCCCGGAGGAACCATCCGACTCTGGAGGGGCCCAAGGCCCCCAACATCGCCCTCTCGTTCCTCCAGCTGTACTCTCGGTTTCCTCTCGGAAGGGAGTCCCTGCTTTCCAGAGGCTTCGATCAGGTCGTACAGGTACCTACTGTGAAGCCCCACTCGGGGGGGGATGAGGCAGGCGCCGGGGGTGATTTCGAGAAGGCCTTCAGTGTCACCCCGGACGCCTATTCGAATTGGTGGGAGGAGATGCGCCGTTTGGTCGTTGAGTGTTGTTCTTCTTTGACGCCCTTCGAGGACAACGAACAAAACCGGCAAAGGTATCTAGACATCTTCAGACTGGTCACGGGGGGGGAACAGAGTCCGGACGTGCGAGTGCCTGTACTTCGGAGCGATGTGGTGAAACGACAGGTCGGTTGGTTGGTTCAATGAGGGGGGTTTGATCGGTCATTTGTTGGTGTGTCACTCAGCTTTGGCATTCCTTCCCTCCTCCTTTTTTGTTGCCGATACCCGTACCCCTTCCCTCATATCGTTTCTTCTGTTCTCCCCATGACTTTTCCATTTCTTTCTTCTTGCCTCTCTCCACAAGAGGTCCTGTGTGGTGTTAGTAGGTCTTAGAGGAAAGTTTTCTCGTGTGAGCAAAACAGCTGGGATGAAAGCTTGTGCACGGATGTCTATGCGTCTACTTGTGTGAGCATTCATTCTCTGTGGGTATGCCTACTTGCGTATCTGATGCAGAAATCAGAAACTTGCGAGCGATTCAGCTCAGAGATGGTGCGCACCACAGAGGTTTACGACAGAACTTCGAAAGCCAGGATGGAGGAGGTGGTGGGGCGGGTGGGAAGGCTTGGGGGTGTCTCGTCGCTTTCCGATTGGGATCTTCGGTCGGTGGAAAGAGAGTTCCAATCTGAAGAGCGGGGAAGGAGACTTGTTGTTTTGCCTTCCTCTGTCCAGGAGGGGGGACTGAAGGTGCCAAATAGGGTGCATGGGGGGTTGAACAGTGTGGGGCATTCTCCGTCTCCTTCTGAAATGGCGTTGGGAGAGGTGGGACCGAGGGCGGGGGAGGGGGCAGGGATGAGAATCCCCATTTACACGGGAGTCTCAGTGGAGGATTCATGGAGGGTGGGGGCGCAGAAGTTGACTGGGGAGATTTCCCGGTTGGTGGAAAGAGAGTGCGGGCAGGAGACAGGGAGGATGGTGGGTGAGTGCCTCGATAGGATGACGTGGGTGGGGCATCTTCACGTGACCTCCTTCTTCTTCGGACAGAGCGGGAGATATCAGGGGTCGTTTGAGGTGCAACACGCTCGGCGGCTGCAGGTTCGTGGGGAAGGAGTGGAGAGAAATGGGGCGTATCAAATTTTGAATTCTGTTCGCTTTCCTTCCTTTTTCTTTCTTTGGTCAATGCCATGGAGGACAAATTGTGGGTGCAGATTCTTTCCGTCGACCTCTCTCTTTCTCTCTCTCTCTCTCTCTCTCTCTCTCTCTTTCTCTATGTGTGTGTGTGGGGGGGGGGGGGTGGAGGGGTGTGATTTCTTCTGTTTTTCGGCAACATTCGTGTCATGTCGTTTTCTGTCGTCTTTGGTGTGCAGGCATCTGGGAAGAGTTTTGCCGTCCACGTGACTCACTTCGTGCTAGTGCCTGGAGTAGCACTGGTGGCTGCCGTCTCGCCGGCGTCTCTGTTGAGCCTGGTGGATCCAAATTCTCTCTTCTCCGCCGTGGATGTTTTCTCTGAAGGGGAAGGGGATGATGGGAAGAGCAGAAGAGACAGAGAGGGAATCGTGGCAATGCCTGCGGGGAAGATGCTTCACGTGACGCTGAAGGTGAACACACCGGCGTTCAAACCCAAAAACGCCAACGATGTACTAGAGGCAGTTAGAGAAGGGTCAGTCTCTGTCTCTCTCTCTGTGTGTGTGCCTGTGCCTCTCTCTCTCTCTCTCTCTCTCTCTCTCTCTTCTCTCT
>JAHBMJ010001643.1:0-26979 GCA_018398765.1 Chromera velia
CAGGAATCGAATACCCGAGACCACGCGTATACAAATGGGATACACTACCGACTAAGCTGCATATCAAAGCATATCAAAGCGCTTCATGGCAAAGGGGCACGCCAAAGGTATTATTGCATATGGTGGCCGATCCAACCAATTATTTTGATGCACACACGTATTTAAAGCCGATTTTTCCCCACTTTTCTTCGTAATTTTGCATGACATCGATCCCTCCCCGGCCAGGCTGAGCCCTCGGCTGATCTCAGCAAAGCTGAGCTGCCCCCCGAGGCGATCCACCGATGCTTTCGATCCGAGGCACTCACCCAACTACTTGCATGGGCACTGTATCACGCGTAATCGATAGACATCCGAATTTAACATGCAGCTAGCTCTAGCTGCATGCATGCAACATATATATGTTTATTTCTTTTTGACCTGAAATCGATCGAAACGATCGAGATCTAGAAGTCGATCTTCAATGTTGTTGTTCACTTCTATAACGGGCCGGGACAGGCTTCACTCTTTTGCTAGCTCCTTTGATCTATAGCTGACAGTCAAAGAGCCAGACCTTAATTTATACCACAACACTGTTGCGCAACACTTCCACATATCCGATCTTATATATATATGATGAAGTTCTTTGCTCTTGCTTGTGTCTTCACTGGGGTTATGGCCTCCGAAAACAAGACTACCTTGGCCAAAGATGCTGATTACGGTAAGCCTTTCCTTTCCTTTGCACGAGTCCGGCAGTTCGTGCATGCCAGTGTGCATGTTTTATTGTCTTATCTCCTTTTCGGTCAGATTTTCATTTTTAATTATATCATTCCTTCGATCTTCCTTCTTCTGCTCTTCCTTTGCACCTTGTCATTCTGTCTGCAGTGATGCCTTTCGATGGCCTGAAGCTTGATAGCCTTGAGAAGTTCAACTTTGGCAAGCTTGGCAAACTTGATTTCGACTTCATCCCCGGTGATTTCACCAAGTTCGGCTCTGGCACGAAGGAGAAGGAATTTAGCGACAAAGACTGCAAGGGAGGTGGAAGTTCAACCATAACAGTGCAGCCTGGGCTCGGCACTGAAGAGTTCAATAACTACGTGCTCGACATTGAGAAGATCGATGCTCTGCTTACGGTGAGCGGGGCTGAGTTTGACCCTACCGCTCTGTACTTAAACCGGGATTAGGACAGTTTCGGGTCCGTTGTGGCCACTTATCACGTCAACTCCATCTGATATGGTGGTTCCGGCTGTCCTTCCTAGGACATAACTGACTCCGCGATTGGTGTTTTTGATGACCCGACTTTTTTTCAGTTTGACGTTCCGCAAGTGAGTCTGACCTGCCTGACCGACTCCGTCAAGAGGGCATCTCTACCTACTGGCGTCTTATCACAGTGTTTTGCACGTCATGAGATTGAAGTCAACTTTTCGAGCACTTGCGATAGATCTACTCAAACGGTGATCCTTCCCAACAGATAGTATGGTGGTGGTTTGGTTGTCACCCCATCCGATATTCTGTCCTCCGGCATCGCCTCTGGGATGACTTACGAACGTGCTGCGCAGACGGCCCTGATTGTAAACGGCCAGGCGGTGTTCAAATACGGCCGTGAGCGATCAAGAATGGCCCAGTTTGGAGTGCAAGAAGGTGGAGGCGATTTTCCTACTTTCACTGCTCCCGTCACGCTTGATGCTGCCAGTGGTTGCATCGATGGAAAAGTGAACCTCACCCTTCTCACAGGATGGAGGGTTGGACTTCAGGCGACTACAAAATGTGTCCTGGAGGCTACTCTGAGCACCGTTGTCCCAGACCTGAACAACTTTGAGAGCACCTAATTCGTAACTACATTTGATGATTGAGTAACTGTTTCAGCATTAATACGTCTGAGCCACTTGTTTCAGCTTTTTTCCTCCGTTCTCCTCTTCATACATGACGGCAGAGAAAGGTGTATGTATGTACAAAACGCGCTGTGCGGAAAATGTTATGTCTGAACAAACATGACACTGTACATGCTCTAACTGTGAAGTTTGATGGACATAAATTGACAGATAAAATCAGTGGTGAATGAAACAGTGAGTGTCTGTGTTTCTGGCGTGACACAAAGGCGCGCGGCGGGTGCAGAAGGCGGACGTGACGGCCGTGAAAGCGGCGTATGCATGCAAAGCATACCGGAGGCCCATGGGCTCATACAAAAATGTGAGAAACCTGTATGATGCGTAGAGTGTTGCATGCTGTCATGTATAATCGTACAATGATCAATACAGAAATTCTGTGTTGTGTATGAGAATTTGAGTACATGCAATCAGATACATAAAAGATGAAAAAGACAAACAGCACTTAGTCTCTTAGACATAGATAGACAGAGAAATCCTAGGAAAAACTGCTCAGTCCTATAATCGGTCTTAGAAAAAATCTAGACTTAGTCTATCTAGTTGTGATATATAAAGTATCTAGAAAGTGCTAGAAAGTTATTCCAAAGTACTGTACTAGTAATCATTAGGGTAACTATCATATCGATATCGTATTGTATCGGTATCGGTATCGAAGTATCGACTATCGGTTCTTTCTCGAACGGCCGAGTATCGGTTAGTATCGGCCTGCTTAGAGCTTGTAAAGGACTAGCTGGTGATAAGAGCTACTGGAAGCCTTTAGAATAGACAAAGGGAAGTGGCGCTAGTCAGACTCTAATGAGGCTTCAAGATAGTCTAAGGGTCTAAAGAATCAGAGGTTTGGTTCAAGAAAGTTCAATGTATGGCGCTATGATCGATCACTTTTCAATCGACTTCAAGTCAATATTGAGTGCAGACTAGGCGACGCACAGTGGTAAAAAAAAAAAAAATCTGAAAACGTCTATTCTTTTTTTTTTATTATTTAAAAATTTATTATATATGCAAAAAAAAATAAAGGTTAAATGACTAGCTTCAACTAGAGTTTGAATCATATCTAGGATCCCAGTTTCACTTTTAGCTTGGTAGATGCTTAAAAAGATTGATGAAAACTAGCTTCGACTAGAGCTTTGAAATGTATATCGTCCTAGATATCGTCAAAGCCGTGAAAATGTGTTCAACCAAGAGCATAAGTCGATACCGCCGTTATTACCGCGTAGGGATGATACTAAAGTGGCTGCAGAATTTACAAGAAAGAAAGGGCGGATGCAAGTCAATGTGAATGGAAAACAAGAAGACATAGTTAGTTTTTTTAACAGACACAGCAAAGAAAAGAAAGAAAAGTCTGATGACAGTGCAGTTAAACAAGGGAAAAAAGATCGGTTGGTCCGTGTTTAACAAAGTTGATAATAGAATGGTGAAGATACTAGTAGAGACAAACGTACAATAACAACTAAGACTAGAACTAAGGTTAAAACTAGGGTTGAAAGATGTTTAAAACTTTGAGTTGAGTAATAAGTTCGCGAGGAAGTTAGTTTAAAAGTACTTCTAAAAGGTGCTCCTCTAGGTGCTCTTAGAGGTGCTCTAAGAAATCCTTCGTAGAAAAAAAGAAGAAAAAAAAAACTGGAAAGGTCCATTTTTTTTTTTTTTACCACTGTGCGTCGCCTAGAGTGCAGATCGTCTCGATTTTGCTCAAGTTTGGAGGTTGGTTTCAGAGAGGCAATTCTGAGGGTGTCAGACCTCCCAAGGTGACCGACGGCCTCGGGGCCCCGTCGGGGGTCCTCTCAGGAAAATCCAGATTTTAATTTCTCTTGCGTGATCCGATTTTGTATATGCGATAAGCCATTCAGACCAGGCGATTATTCGACCTCAAAGCCGAATAATCGCCGCATTCAAATTTAAATTCAAACCGCGTGGAATTCGATCAGGCAAAATCGGCTATTCTAAGTATAGACCGCGTGGTATTCGGGTACTTTGGTTTCAGACCGCGTACTATTTGGTTTTCGGCCTGACGGTTATTCGAATTCAGACCATGCACTATTTGATGCCTCAATTTCTGACCGCGCGCTATTCAATGTCTCGATTTCTGACCGGGTCTTATTTGGTTCTATCGATTTTAGACCATGCTTTATTCAGATACATGTATTTTGGAATTCTGCCGGTAGTGGGACTCGAATTCGGGACCTCCCGGTCCGAGCCTCTTGTCCTAACCACTAGGCTACGCAGGCTGGGTCCTATCTAAAGTATCGTGTTTACCTGGTTCTTGTCTTTTCTTATATTTTTACTCATGTTGTCTAAACCTTCAAAATGATTGCCTGCACTGACCCCAGGCAGCCCATCAGGTTTTATGTATGACCTTCTCCAGGCGGTCCGTACAGACCGTCTGCGGCACCCCAGGCAGTCAAGGGGTCTTTCTGCATTCTCTCTATAGTGTGAAAAACGTTGAAAAAAGTTTAAAAATGCCTTTCTTCTAGCATTTAGTATCTGAACGCAACTTTAAAGATTTATTTACAATGCTTCAAATTGAATCAATAAATCAAAATTTTTATATAATTCTAGATATTGTTTTATAGAAAAGAATTAAAAATCAAATTTTTTGAATAATTTTCCAGAGTAAATTTCTACTCTGCGATAAGTTTATAAACAATGCAAAGTTGTATGTGTCATTTTTTGTTTACTTGGATTGGCACCTCCCAGACAAGCTCAAAATCTTCTGCCTCATCATGAGGAACATAGGCATCGATTGCTTGTCTGAATGTTCTGCGGCGGTTCTCTTTAGCTACGGCCTGTTCTTCTGTTATGTCCTCCATGTGAAACACCTCTCTCCGTTCCTCTACTTCTTCTCTTTTCGATTCTTCTTCTGCCGCATTTGCTGAAAAGGGCATGCCATCAGGCAGACGCCCCACCTCCCTCTCCTTTCTGAATTGCTCTGTTTGATTCATATTTTTAGGGGGCGCAAAACGTGCCACTTCCCACTGAGAGAGGCATGGCGCAGGCACTGACCACATGGCTTGCTCGCCAGCCGTCATTGAATCAATAAAAGAGGGATTCCACACGTGCGCAAATCGCTACACATGTTGTACTGTGAGCACAGTGCTTGGAAAGTACCGGAGCCAGTCCGTCAGCCCCCCCCTTCTGGACGTCTCTGCAAAAAAAGCCCTCTCCGCATCGCGATCGGCCTTCACCACTCTTTTTAGGTGATCATAGTGGGGGGCATTACGGACGGGGGGATTAGGGGGATTGAAAAGAAGGTGGGTGATGGAGGCTCCCTCTCCTGCCCAAGGCAATAGCTCAACAGAGTTGTCAAAAAGGGGTGTATGCATCACCACAGTCTCCCCCATCAGCAACCCCCACATGGCTACTTCAAATGAGGTCGTGTAGTGGTCTCTTACTGCCATGACTGCCAGTGCGACGGATCAGAGAGAGGGATTAGAGAGCAAAAGAGATGAATACTTGCTTTCATAAGGGGGGGTGTTCTGTGTGAAGAAAGCTCTTGCCTGCCCTGCCCACAACAAGTCTCTCTCCTCTGTGCTTTTCGCCCATGCAGCAAAAAGCTGTCCCCGGCACTCACTTTCCGTTGCCATTTGCTTTTGGATTGCTAACTCGGCCACCTTCGAAAAATTCTTTCGCTCCCCCCATTCTTCCAACTTCCTTTCCTCTTTCTCCGTCAAGGACAGAGTCTTTGCATCTGTACGCGCCTTGAAACATGCAAGAAGAGTGGGAAGATCAACACTTCCCTGCAGGATGGATACATCAGAGACGAAGATTGCAATAAACACATGGAAAGCGGCAGTGAGTTCTGTTTTACCGGGCTGTCCGGACTTAGGCGGCACTCCAGGGGGGAGCAAGCTCTCTCTTTGGACCGCGGTTTCAACAGTAGCCGTGAATGCTGCCCTCACTGCCCACACATCCACTTTAAAGGGAGTCTTGCCTCTCTCTTTGTCAAACATTTCTGCTGTGACAACCCAGAGGGACGGATCAATACGATAAGAACACAAGGCGTGATCTGCACACGCGCCATCGCCGACGGCCTCCTGCATTATGAAATAGGACGAATAGAAAAGGCCCCCCTCTTGTCTACCCATTTCTGACATCTTCTCTGTCTGTACTTCCCAAACAGTCTGCACATCCACAGCCCCCCATAACAGGGGAAGGCCTGTTTTGGGAAAACAAAAGAAAAAATCGGAGACGACATGGGGTCTGCATATCAGTTCTGCTATCAAGGGCAGCTAGGCAGAGAGACCAACATTTCTCTCTTTTCTCCGTCTGACCGCACCAGGGTGGGAAAGTGCTCTGCTATCCTTCTCGAGGTTTTGACATCTCTGTTTGATGGAGGTGCTGCAAAGAAAGCAGTAGAGTTTCAGCTTGTCGGATTGAAAAGGACGCTTGAAAAAGAAGAGCAAAAATCTTCCTATCTGATGACAGTCTCCACACTGCTTCAAGCAGGTGAACCAGTTTAGCCGTCTCACCGCTTACATGGTCTGTGAACAGATTCAAAGCATCTGTTGCCGTTGAACCCCCTTTCTTTACTCTGTCTGCTACGACTGCGGCCCGGTATAATTTTGATTGTTGGTGCTTCTTCAAATTCTCCTTCCTCTAATTCTTTGCCCCTTCCCCATTTGACCATACCCCCTTTTTCTTGCCTTCCAATAATTTTCCTGCATACTGGAACTGTTCGCAGAGTGTGCAGTAGGCACCGTTGCCGCGCCCATCCTTTGTCGGTCTCAACACAGCCCAGTCGTTTGGTGCGCTGTTGTCAAGTTCCTTCGCTTTCTTCCTGGAAGCTGCGGAGGACTGCTTCTGTTTCTGTTTGAGGGCTTCGGACTCCACATCAATAATGTCGGTATCTTGATCATGACAAGGACTAAGTCTTGCATTCTCCTTTCCCACAATTGGTGCCTCACCCCCCTCCGTTTTCTGTCTCTTTGCGGGAGGCTTGCCTGTAAATCCGAAGGCTTGCAACCTACTCTGCTGCATTGCAATTAGCTGGGCAGGCAGCAAGCAGGAAGGCCGAGTGCGGAATTATCAATCAGTGCAGTCAGCAAGTGGAAAGGCCGAGTGCGGAATTATCAATCAGTGCAGTCAGTAAGCGGGAAGGCCAAGTGTGGAATCAATCAGTGAGTTAATCAATGGATGTACAATGATGTGCAATGATATGTATCTCCAGTGAGAAGAGTGAGAAGAGACAAAAGTTGAAAGCAACCGTCAACTTAATGTGTATCCACTGGTATCTATCGCTGATCGCGACTGCCGAACAAAAAGTTGCTGCCGGTTTGCATGACCCGGTCGGACCTTTGAAGGCTTTGATGCACGGTATGCATATATAGATCGCGGGGTCGCGTTGGCGCGTCCCTCGCGCAAACCCGGTCGGGCACGTGCACCATAATTTGTGACGACAAGTTCGGTGCTTTCGGCATCGACCTTCACCCCAGGCAACTCTCAACAACTGCCTGGGGCGAAGCTCTATATAAACTTAGGCAAAACGACCTGGGGTCCCCCCTACTCTGCTGCATTGCAATTAGCTGGGCAGGCAGCAAGCAGGAAGGCCGAGTGCGGAATTATCAATCAGTGCAGTCAGTAAGCGGGAAGGCTAAGTGCAAAATCAATCAGTGAGTTAATTAATGGATGTACAATGATATGCAATGATGTGCATCTCCAGTGAGAAGAGTGAGAAGAAACAAAAGTTAAAAACAACCGTCAACTTAATGTGTATCCACTGGTATCAGATTGTATTGCTGATCGCGACCGCCGAACAAAAAGTTGCTGCCGGTCTGCATGACCTGGTCAGACCTTTGAAGGCTTTGATGCGCGGCATGCACGTATAAATCGTGGGGTCGCGTCGGCACGTCCCTCACGCGAACCCGGTCGGGCACGTGCACTATGGTTTGTGACGACCTTCGCCCCAGGCAACTCTCAACAACTGCCTGGGGCGAAGTTCTATATAAACTTAGGCAAAACCACCTGGGGTCGCCCCAGGCGGGTCTGGCGGGCCGCCTGCGGCGTGTTTGGGGTACTTATGTTACGGACTCCCAAGTAGGCTGTGGTAGCAGGATATGACTTTTTAGTATAAAACAATGAGGATGGTTGAGATAGACCGACGGAAAAGTATAGGAATCAAAAGCAAAAAGCTAGTCTTTAGCAGACAGACTAGAAACAGAAAGCCAAAGGATGATGCTGTGACCTGATAACCTGATGTCCGAAGTCCATACACATACACAGAAGTCTGTCAATCGAAAGGACTAACCTAAGTAGTACCATAAAGAGGCTCAATCGATCGAGGCAGGATGGAATCAATACGCAGAGTGAAAGTCGATCGATCAATCTCGACAGTCGATCGACTAATCGGCTCACCATGCATCGATAGGCCCTTTGAGAAATGCACATCTACCACTTCTTAATTGAATCGCTCCTTTTCTATTTGTTGACATACAAGTGTCATCCAGGCACTCATTACAATGCATGAAGTCGATCGCCAACAACACATGCACAACAGTTGCACAACAGATCAAATGGTACACATAGATGGATCGATCGGTCTTCACGGCAACGCGTGCACGCACGTGGACTGATGGCGTCGCATGCATGCCACGTCTCCAAATTGAACCTTTACGAGAATAATGCATGGACTCACATGCACCGACCAGAGACCAGAACAAATCAGATGAGAACTTTTAATATGCACCGCACATGCAAGGTGATAATGATTGGCGGCGCACAACTGCATAAGGGTCGGCCCTATGCTTTTGTCTCCACATAATCTCACTGTTGTTTATGTAACCAGGACGTTCATTCTAACAGATCATCCCCTTTGCGCTGACGCTCTAGGGATTCGATCAGCAGAAGCGCAAACGACAAGAATGAAAGTACGCAGGAAAAACGAATGAAAGCTCATTTACAAAGAGAGCAGACAAACGGAATGCAAGTCAGAAGAAACGTTATGAAAGAGATGAAACGATCAATCTTCAAACGGATGGCCTGAAACCAAGTAAGAGCAAGCAGATCAGAAATCAGATAGAATCAGATTAGGCATGTTCAATAACCGTGTGACCAATCTTGACCGGTGACCGATGACCAAAGATACAGAGACAGAAAGAGACCGAACGACCGTGCATGCACTCAATTGCAAACTGAGTCTCATGCAAGCAAAGAACCGATGACCGAAAAGCGAGTCTCTCCTTTCACAGATGGGAGCGAGTGCATCTGCACTTTTGGTGCTTCTGCACACGCGTGTAAAATGGCCACCCTTTCCATACAAGTTATACTGCTTGCTTCATACAGGGCAGCGGTGCGAAGCATGAGCTTCGAGACGGAATTCACAGTTGCAACACGTCCTCTCTCCTTGTTCAACTCTGTCAGCCAGGAACTTGTTCGGCTTGGTAGTGGATTTCATGGAGAGGCCAGCCATGGAAGAGAAGTCAGAAGTGTTGCCAATGACGGTGGGGTTCTTGGTCTTACCTGAGAGAGCCTCCACTCGGAAAAGACTCTTCATCGCATCCTGCAGGGCTGCCCAGGTGTTGCGGTCACCCATCAAGATGGCGACCTTCTCCTTCTTCTAATTAGTGAGGGCGTTCATCAGGTAGACGGACTTGTCGGAGTCCGACATAGTCTGGCCAGCGGGGAAGGTGGCCTCGTACACTGCCACAGCAACAAAGAAGCGGTCAAAAAAGATTTTTGGGTCCTCGTCGTTTCACTGTCAGATGTTGTGGATGACCCGCAAGGCGTCGACCCTCTGCTTCTTGATATCATCAAGGTACAAGGCCTCCAAGTCCATGAGAATCTCATCGAGGGCCTTCTGGTTCGCCGTCCAATTGGGGACGACCCGCTCAACTCGCTGCATGAACACAAGGTCAATGTTCTCCTCCCCCTTTGCTGCACCTGCAGTTACGTCGAACGCTGACTGCATATACATTTTCTTCAGGTCATCTTTTGTAGTGGTTGCTTGAAGAAGAAGGACTGCTCTGCAGAAGCTTCCTTTCCACTTCTTAAAGTGCGCAACACCGAAAGCTTTGAAAAGGGGAACTGAAATAGAAGAGACAGTTGCCATCTTTCTAACCAGTCTGACACACTCTTAGTATGTCTTGCCTGCTAAAAACCTACTTGGTATGATCTAGGGGGAAGAGAAATAAAAGTAAAAGGAAAGGAGAAAACAATTGAGGATGTAAGTAGATTTCGAGAAAAAGAAAATGACCTTGAAGTTTTAATGGGGATGTCCATACCTATTGAATAGAAAAGACTGTTGAATTCTATCATGAAAGAAAGAATGGAAGAAGGAATGAAAGAAGGAATGGAAGAAAGAACGGCAGAGCAAATGGAAGAAAGAATGAAAGAAGAGTTGGAAGAGACTCTTTCAGGGGCCTCGACCAGCCATGACATATCCGAGCAGAAGAGCCTCTTCCAGGGGCCTCATCAAAAACAAGGAAGAGGAAGAAAGAAAGGAAGAGAAGATGGAAGGAAAAAGAAGAAAAATAAAGTGAAATAGATAGAGACCGACCAGAATGGAATACAGAAAACGGAAGAGGGAAAGGAAGAGGTGTGGGAAGGAATAGGGGTAAAATCAATACAGAGGAAAGTAATTATGGAAGTTCTTATGAAAGAGCAAAAAGCGAAAGACTTGGATTTTTGGAAGAGCAAACGGAAGAAGATGTTAAAAATCAAATTTGATCTTGTCATTTTATCAGACCCATCTCAGATAAAGGACTTCCGACATCTATTCTCCAGCCTTTGAGAAAACTCCTGAGAAGTGAATCTCGAGTGACTTTAGTCTTCTAGCTACCCTACCTTCAGCAAAACGCTGCTAGAGTTTTGGAGTCAGATAAGAAGTCCGCTACACATGGTGATTTGCCAGCTTCAAGCTTCTACTGTTCTAATAGCAAGCAGCCTTCTGTCTTTGGAAAAAACCGTCTCCAGACAGAAACAGACCGTGAAACGCTGTCCAATTTCCGGATAGACACGTCTTTCCTTGTTTTTACTCAGAATCCCATCCGAACCAGAGTGCATCGTGAAGCGCTGTCCAATTTCCGGCCAGACAGACACGTCTTTTCTTGTCTTTGCCAAGAATTTCATCCAAACCAGACTGTACCGTGAAGCGCTGCCCAATTTTTGGACAGACGCGTGTTTTTTTACCTCTGCCAGAATCATTTCCAGAAAAAACCATACCGTGAAGCACCGCTTAGTTCTTTGATAGAGAGATAAGGCATGCGTTTCTTGAGGCACGAATAGAAGGACTTTCAGCTAGACTTTCAGTCGCGACTAAAAGTACATCGATCCCATCGTTAGTCATAGGGTGAACGACCCCGTTGCCAAAATGTCATCGCACTCCCAACCGCCGTATTTCGTGTACCAGAGGGTAGCAAACCCGACTGAAGAGGACCTTGAAGCGGCATTCCAGTGGGGACAACGCTCTCCCACGTCACTCTCCGTAAGTGATTCCTCATAGTCGGCCCCAGCTACCAAAGAGGCCTAGAGTGGCAACCACACTCAGCACGGTCTGCATTCCTAATCTAAAGGCACCGAAAACAACGACCCTGCCCCTGGAAACCCAAACAGAAGACACGTAAACCCCCAGACAGGAAATTCTGTCTAGCACCGTCCTATCGGAGACAACCAAGGACCGCTCTTGCCCCTTCTACCTCGAGGAAACCTGCAAAACACGGCCTCATCTGAAGATTCAGGGAGCCCACGCACAGATAATACCGAAGAAGACGACGCACAAAGCTTCCTGCCACTACCGAAATACAACAGTTACTTTCCATACGACCATCTGGTAAGTAGTGAACCAACCGTATACACCTCTGAAAATACTCGAGTAATGGCCTTCCACCAGCACTGTTCATCCGTCCACATCAGATCGTTTTCCCAAGTCTCTGTACAAACAATGCATACGCCATCTTTATGGGTTGATCAACATATACTTTCCTGTCACAGATGATACACAAGCCATGGTGCAGCCATCCTAAAGGCAGAGGACTGACTGGATGTGCCCATATATGCCCCACAGAATACTTGACCGAGAGGCTCTCACTTGAACTATCTGTCTGTCTACATTAGATCGTTTTCTCACGTCTCTGAATTAACTAACCACACATGCCGTCTCCAGGTTGTCAGTCGGCGTATACCTCCTACTTATAGATGGAAAAGAAGCCATGATAACCGCATCCTTAGGGCATAAGGCTGACCAGATGTGTCTTCCAGAATACTAAAGCGAGAGTTGTGCATTCGCCATACCCATCCGTCTACATCAGACCGTTTTCCATGAGTAAAAACGATCGAATCCGTGTTCACACAGTCGAGAACGAGGTCCAAGGAGCAACTTTGCACCGTCAAATGGCCCCAGTTATGGGCCCAGTAACCAAAACAAACAAATAGTCAGAAAACCAGTAAGTGAAGGATGTGGGCAACAGAACAATAAAAGAGGAAAGGTGAGAGAAGGATGGGAGTGGTAAGGGAAGTAGTGAGAGGTATGGGAGATAGGAGGATATATGAGAAGTGATGGAACAAAACACAACAAAATAGAACTCCAACATGCGCAGAGGTAGATATATGGGCAGAAACGACATAACCTGATGGAATCAAACGATCGAGTGTGAGGGCTCAGAAATGAGTGAGAGGGCTCGTTTTATAGAGAGACAAGTGGGATGACCTGATCTCTATTGAAAACAAAGAAACAAAAGCAAACGAGCGTGAGGGCTCAGAAGCAAGTGTGAGGGCTCGTTTCCCTGAAGGAAAGTGAAGACGTCATCTTATTTCAGAAGTGCAGAGCATGAAAAATCTAGAGATGAGAGACTGTGTTGACCTGAAAAAAGGCTAACAACTCTTTATGTCCTGACAGAAAAGTCTGCACACAATTACATGACACACAGGAAGATGAAGTGTTATCTAGTGCACTCGAAAGGTGAAGTCTGGCCAGACAAAAACATGTGTGCGAAAGAACCAGGAGTGAATGTTTATGGTAGGAAACAGTAGTTCCAGACATATGGCCGGATACATAAGCAATCACCATGGGTATAAAATACATGTCTGTATGGAAACGTTCTTTCAATGACAGGTACGTGAGTACTGAGGCTTACTGACTTGTGGGGGGGCCCACCCACGACCAGTAAACCGAAAGGAAAGCTACCTCATGAAAAAAGAAGTGAAGGTATGTGACGCCAGCACCCCGGTAGGGGAGTGCTGCTGGTGTATGAATCCCTGTGTTCCTCTTATGTGTGTTCTAGGAAGATGTGTTAATTTTAGATGCAGGAATGAGCGCCCACAAGCACATGACGCAAAGTATTCCAGAGCTACCAACCTACTGATATCAAATTACAGACGATCGCTGAAGAAGCCATATAAGAAGGGGGAACAGGCCAATCACTACGTAGACGTGCTACGTAGAGAGCGTGCCTCATTTCATGCTCAGTCTGCTTCTCTCCCATGGATTATTCACCCCCTCGTAATCTGCTATGTACGCTGCTGTCTGTTATTCACTCTTGCAGCAAGAATGATCACACGCGCAGTGAAAAAGAATGCAGCAGAACAGGAAATAAGAGCTAGAGCGCCCATCCAACTAAATGACAGTCTTGCATAAAAGAGATGGCTGACTCATGCAGTCTTGCACAAGTGGTCCATTCATCCAAAAATTCTGACAATGGCATGCAGACTGCATCCTGAGAGAAAGTACAACATTTTGCACGTTCTGGGGAGGAGAATCAGTAGCATCCTTGAGTATACGAAGTGTTCCATTCATGTCTGAAGAGAACTAGGACCGTCGTCACTATAAGGGAGAAGCTTCGTTGCGTGGCTGCGTTTTATCAGGCGCGTGCACATACAACGGCGTCGGGTGAAAGGAAGGGTCCAAAGACAAAATTTGTATTATTTTGTATATCAAAAAAGGAAAGATGTGCTTGAATCATCTGCAGTCATATTCAAGAGTCTCAGAAACTCAACCTGGCTGTGCGGTAGACAGGCAATTGTTCTGTCTAAAGCAAGAACACTGCATAACAATCTGTTTGTGAAGCAGTGAGAATCAAAAAGATAAAGGGTATGTAGAAGGCTACATGCGTTGGCGTCTCTGGCTGTTTTGTCTTCAGACTGAGCCCGCTGTTAAAACAGCTGCACCACGAGGCCGCCTCAAGGTCAAAAAGGAAAAATATAGAGTTTTCATATTTTTAGGTATGCGTGCAGTGCAAAATGTCTGTAACAAGTCTGCAGGCCGCCTGAAGATCGGAAGTGATAGAGAGGAAGACATGCGGTCTATATAGCATGCGGTCAGATGACGGCGGCATCACTGAATTTCGTTCTTTCTATTCCTTTATGTCTTCTCCCTCATGTCTCTCTTCTTTATCTCCTCCCTCGTTCTAACTCTTATTCTTCCGGCCGACAGAAATCTTCACGTTCGTTCTGTCATGTATAATATCGGTCGTGCTTATTTCTACAGAAGTGTTTCTCTCTGCATGGTCTGTATGAGGCACTGCAGGAGGGAGATCGAAGTTACGTATTTCGCTGAGTTGTCTTTTCCCATGCGTTTTTATTTTTTTTTTTTCTTCCCGAACGATCCGTTGTCAAAGAAATATAAAAAAAAGAAGGGAGAATGTGTTACGGGGAGTGAAGAGAAGAGCGCGTGGATAGCGCTCTTATAAGAAGGGGGAATGTGTTACGGACTCCCAAGTAGGCTGTGGTAGCAGAATATAACTTCTTAGTATGTCTTGCTTGCTAAAGGCCTACTTGGTATGATCTAAGGGGAAGAGAAATAAAAGTGAAAAGAAAGGAGAAAATAATTGAGGATGTAAGTAGATCTCGAGAAAAAGAAAATGACCTTGAAGTTTTAATGGGGATGTCCATACCTATTGAATAGAAAAGACTGTTGAATTTTATCATGGAAGAAAGAATGGAAGAAGAATGAAAGAAGGAATGGAAGAAGGAACGGTAGAGCAAATGGAAGAAAGAATGAAAGAAGAGTTGGAAAAGGCTCTTTCAGGGGCCTCGACCGGCCACGGCATGTCCGAGCAGAAGAGCCTCTTCCAGGGGCCTCGTCAAAAACAAGGAAGAGGAAGAAAGAAAGGAAGAGAAGATGGAAGGAAAAAGAAGAAAAATAAAATGAAGTAGATAGAGACCGACCAGAATGGAATACAGAAAACGGAAGAGGGAAAAGAAGAGGTGTTGGAAGGAATAGGGGTAAAATCAATACAGAGGAAAGTAATTATGGAAGTTCTTATGAAAGAGCGAAAAGCGAAAGACTTAGATTTTTGGAAGAGCAAACGGAAGGAGATGTTGAAAATCAAATTTGATCTTGTCATTTCGTCAGACCCATCTCAGATAGAGGACTTCCGACATCCATTCTCCAGCCTGTGAGAAAACTCCTGAGAAGTGAATCTTGAGTGACTTTAGTCTCTTAGCTACCCTACCTTCAGCAAAACGCTGCTAGAGTTCCGGAGTTAGATAAAAAGTCCGCTACACTTAGACAGCATGTTTTTACTTCTTTTTACCTTTATTTTCAATTGTTTGGTCTTCGTCCCTTTTTCTAAATAAAACATTAACTTTTTTGCAGCTTTTCTATTATTTTCTATCATTTTTCGATACTTTTTCATACTTCTTTTATTTCATTTTCTAATACTTTTGACAATACTTTCTTATACTTTTTCTATCATTTTGGAATTAATTTTTTCTTTCATCAATCACTTTCTTTTAGTTCTATGTATTTTTTTATGTCTAGACTAGCTTTATGTCTAGACTAGCACATAGTATGCGTTTCTCTTTTGGGTTTGGGGTTCTACGCCTAAATACTAGCATATAGCATGCGTCGGTCCTTTTCTTAACTATAGGAACTCTAGCAGGAACTATAGAAAACTTACGCAACGCGGAAGGTGGTTATACAGATGTGCATGGACCAATTAGAAGGGTCTGAAATTTTTGAGCCGGTTAAGCCGGTTCGCGCGATTCCGGTGGCTCCCAGGGCCCAGAAAGGTACCAAATTGGTCCCTAGAGGCCGCTGAGTGCGTTGGTAGGTTATGGTTCAGAAAAGTACCTCCAGACTAGGGCTCCAATAGGGCTCCGCCGGGGCTCCAATAGGGCTTTGCCAGGGCTCTAATAGGGCTCCGCCGGGGCTCCAATAGGGCTTCGCCAGGGCTCCAATAGGGCTCCGCTGGGGCTCCAATAGGGCTCCACCTCGCAGTTGTATGCATGCATGCCAGGGTCTTGGGCCGCGGGTGCATGCATCGCGAGTGACTGCCATGCATACATGCATGCACGCGTATGCTAGCAGGCTGAAAAACTGTTCGACCCCAATTTAGGGCTTTTTCACTGCCTGTCCCTCACTTGAATCCCTTTGTTCTTTACGCGTCTCTCGTTTTCTTCGGAAACTTTGAACGATGACTGGTTGCGCTTCAGATGGGGTGAACGGAGACGCCCTCTGGAAAAAGTTCTGGGAGATGATTGATGGATCGGCTAGTGGATCGGCTTCTGATGGGGTGCCACTGGACGGAGACGCCCTCTGGTAAAAGTTCTCGGACATGGTTGATGGAGATGACTCTGCACTGGCGGTGCACGGGGAGGACTCAGGTATTGGCGAAGAAAGAGATGTTCCGGGGGTTTGAACACCCTCTGACGGTCACCAAGTGGAACCTGCAAAAGGAGACCGCGACAGAGAGACAGAGACGGGAAGTGATTGTCCCTTTGAGTGGCTGAATGAGGAGGAGATTGACAAAGATCTAGTATACCAAGAAGATGAAGATATAGTGTGGGGAGCTGAAGCTACGGAAGGTGAAGGGGCAGAAGGTGAAGGGGCTGAAGCTATGGAAGGTGAAGGTTAGTATGAGTACAAGTGATGCATTGCCTCTCTCTCTCTCTCTCTCTCTCTCTCTCTCTGTGCATGCGTGTGTATGTGTGTGTGTGTCCCCCGATGATGACAGTGGTGTGTTTGCCACAGTCGGAGGGGGGCACGCAGACATGGAGGCACTCCAGTTCCCCTGCCCCTTCCCCTTCCCCTTTCCCTTTCCCTTTCCCTTTCCTTTCTCTTCCCTTCCTCCCTTCCTTCCTCCCTCCCTTCCTTCTTCCCTTCCCTTCCCTTCCCTTCCCTTCCCTTCCCTCCCCTTCCTTTCCCTTCCCTTCCCTTCCCTTCCCTTCCCTTCCCTTCCTCCCTCCCTTCCTTCTTCCCTTCCTTCCTTCTTCCCTTCCTTCCTTCCTTTTTCCCTCCTTCGCTCCTTCCTTCTTCCTTTTCTTTTTTTCTTTTAAATTAGTCTTTTGTTCTGTTCCTTCTCCTTTCTGCAGATTCTCCACTGAAGCGCCGCCGCGCTGAACTGGATATTAGCCCTGAGGCCATTGCAAAGGAATTGAGGAAAGCGCGACGCCGCCACCAGGCGAACACTCGTATGGAGAAAGGGTGTATGCCAATTCTTCCAGACGATCCGGAAATCGCGGCTCTTTTTTCCGACAACGAAAAGGCTAAAAGGTTTTTGCAAGTCAGTGCATGGATATAAGTGTGTGTGTGTATGTATATGTGTGTATGTGTATGTGTGTGTGTGCGTGTGTGTGTGTGTGTGTGTATGTGTATGTGTATGTGTATGTGTGTGTGTGTGTGTGTGTGTGTGCTAGTATGTGTTTGTATATGTGTGTTTGTATGTGTGTGTATGTGTGTGTTTGAATTTATGTGTGTGTGTGTGTGTGTGTGTGTGTGTGTGTGTGTGTGTGTGTTTGTCTATGTGTACAGGACCTCCGTTTGATTAGAGATGAAAAGTGCGGCAAGGATTGGATTTGTGAGGGAAATACTGAAGAAGGGAGGGGTCACGCCCCGCACAAAATGACCTGGTCTGAGTCGGCTCAAAAATTCAGATGCCAAGTTAGGGTCGGCACCGATGGAGAGCGCTGCAACTCCTATCGGTCAGTCCTTACGGGCACCCCATTTGAAAATTTACACTTTTCTTTTAAGAATGTGCTCTGGCTTGCATACTTGTGGTTGGCACGCGTGCCCATGCTCTCTCTCAAAGTTCTCTGCCCAGGTGGAGATGCAACCCTTGCTAGTTGGACGAGGACGTTTTTTAGTGTTGTGACACAAGTAGCCTCCATAAATGGATACCAAGGGAATAGAAGAAAGATTGGAGGGAGACGAGTGAACGGAAAGCGAATCATTGTAGAGGTAGACGAAAAGAAGTTCGGTAAAAGGAAGTTCAATATGGGACACAGGGTTGAGGGAGTCACATGCGTAGTGGGGATTGAAAGGATGGAGGACGGAGGCGACAACCCCCGTTGGTTTGCCTTTCCAATTGGCAATAAAAGTGCACAAACATTGTTCAATGCGCTTTTTGAACACGTCCATCCTGATTCAATTCTGCTCACTGATATGCTTGCATCTTATGACGCACCTGGGAGAGCTCTCTTTGATAGTCACTACCGAGTCTATCACAAGAGAGAGTTTGTAGATTTTGGCACAATTATTACGGAATCTTCCGAGGAGGCCGTTCATATTAATACTGTTGAAGGAAAGAATTCGGGTCTTGCTCGCATGATCCCAAAGCAAGCATACAATGAAAGCAAAATTTTTGATCACTTCCTTGCCATTCAGTGGAGACAAAATAATTGGAAAGATATTTGGAGGGCGTTTTGGAGTGACTGGAAGGCTCAAGTGCGCTTTACGTAACGTAACACTCATGCTTTATGAAATATCTTAGACTCATAAATTGTATGATAGCCTCTAGACCGATTAATAATGATGATATATGTATATTATTTATTAAATTAAGTAAAGATTTATATGGGCGTCGACGGGCGTACATACTCTAAATTAAAGTAATGCGTAGAAAGCTAGTGACCATGTTTTATATAAGACTTGATCTTTTTTTTACTTAATCTAATTCTAATTAAAGTTAAGGGTCTAGTTAGCTGTTTAGGTTTGCAAAACTTATTGTAAGTTATTTGAAATGTTTAAAATATATAAACTGTAACACAAGCATAAAGATTTCTTATCACATTTCAGGATTGATCAATTAATTTGAAAAATAGGGTAAATGCTAGGGTGAATGCTTATGAATGTATCACTAGGTATTACTAGATATCTTATTTAAAATATTTAAAGTATATATACATCTAGATATATATAAGTACAAAGATTTTCCACGATTTTCTTTCACATTTCACGATTGACCAATTAACTTAAAAATCATGGTGAATGCATGTTCATCGACTAAATAGGTAGACATCTTATTTGAAATATTTAAAATGGTAGTGATAGTGATAATCGATGATAATAGCTGGCAAAGGGGCAATACAGCATTGTTCTAGACTCATGCATTGCATGATGGCCTATAGACCGATCAATAATAACAATAGCAAATTAAAGCATTGTTCTAGACTCATGCATTGCATGATGGCCTATAGACCGATTAATAATAATAATAATGATGATGATGATGGTGATGATAATGATGAGGTTAACTAAGCTTGGGAGCCTTTGTGTTCCAATAGTGCATGGAGGGCAGTCTATGTTAATGCACTGGCAATTTATTATACAAAGATTTAGTATATATGGAAGCACAAAGATTTTGTATGACTGTACTATGATATTTCACGATTGATTAATTAACTAGTAATCAATCTAGTAATCAATTAACTTGAAATTTAGAGTGAATGCTCATCCTTTCTTCTTAGTACTATAGGTACCTTATTTAAAATGTTTTATATATATATATATATATATATATATAGTAGGTTGAATTGCTACTAAACTTTAGACTAAACTTTGTAAACTTTAATTGAAAACCAATGAATGACTCGCTAAGTGATGAATTCATTAGTCTTCTAGTTAGTCTTAAAGATAATTCATTAAAATCACTTTATTGATTCATAATAATATTAGTCAATCAACGATTCATTCAAAGTTTTCATAATGTTATCATAGTGATGACGACAGTGACTATATTAAGACATGTTCTAAAATGTTTTTTGATCTCACAGTGTTTGAAATTTAATGCATCTCACAGTGTTTGAAAATCGACTGAATTATTTTTCTTTGATTTTGAATGCCACAATGTACACATCCATCGAATCTGTCAGAACAAACCCATCATTATGTTTGATCGGCTTGAGATCGTCTGCGTGGAAATATGTCCCCTCTCCGTCCACCTCGTCGTAGAACCAGCTGCACACACAGCTTGAGAATATACATTTACCTATACATCACGCACTGCAAGACCAGAAGAAAGAAAAAAAGAAAGAAAGAAAGAAGGAAGGAAGGAAGGGAGGAAGGAAAGAAGGAAGGAAAGAAGGAAGGAAGGAAGGAAAGAAACACATGCACACACACACACACACAGAGAGAGAGAGAGAGAGAGAGAGAGAGAGATCGACGCGACCCACATGGTATAGTGGCCACTCGATGCAGTGAGGCCGTGGTGGCGGATGACCGCCAAAGCTGTCCAGTGGTGGTTTGTGCAGACGCCTCTGCTGCCATGTAGGGGGCAAAGTCGAAATGGATGGGGAGCCGGACTTTAGAGCACACCTTCGACCGGGTCGAAGTTCTGAAAGCTCGAAAGCGTGCGATCTGGAAGACGATGTATCGTGGGAGGACAACAATTTTCCTAAAGGAATTTCGATGTGTGTCTCTGCCCCCACACTTCTTACACTTGCCTTGTCCTCCGCAGTGGCCCCGGTTGCCAAAGTAGTCATCCACCAGCTCTTTGAAGTCCACAGTGATCGACCCTTGATATCCGCACACTCTGCGCTCGGCCCCTGTCTTCTTGGGTCCAGCCAGGCAGAGACCTGCAAAAAACGTACATTGAAGTTCAATTGGATTGCATACGTGTTAGCACAAGCGAATCCGTCGCAAATCCACTTGCCGAGTTCCTGAGTTAAAAACGTGTAATTCTTTTCATCACACGCGTATAAAATAGACAGTCTGAGTTTTTGTCTTTTCTCAATTTTTCTGATGGATACAGACGCGCTGAAAGAGAGAGCTTGGTATTGCTTGGTATGTGTGGAGATGGACATGCAAAAGAGAAAATTTAATTCTGCTCATCTTTCTCGGTAACCTGACCAGTGGCAGGCTTCGCTTCCTCCTCTGCCTCCAAACAAAACGCTTCTTGCAAGTTCAGAGCCACGGCTCGGTCTTTTGTCAGCCGCGGGCACTTTGAATCGCCAGGAGCTCCCCCAACCAGCCCGCGGGGTCTTTTCTGGATCCCCCCTCCCTGCCCCACCGATCGCTCTCCATGCTCTCTTACTGGCTGAGGCTCGGGGACTCTGCCACGACGTTTTCTCTCTGCCTCCTCAGCTTCATCGGCTTGCTTTGCCAAAAGGTCAAGAACGAGCATTCTGAAGCTCTCAATTCGGGAAACCGCAGCAGTGTGACAGTCCGAACACTCTCCTATCACTCGAAACTGCCCTTGGAGGGACTGGATGAACAGACAGTTCGGCACTAGTATGCTTGTGTTTTTGGGGTCCTTATCGTCAAGGACCCTAATGCGTGTGCTTGGGTCGTACCGTCTGAAGGCCGTCTTCTGAGGGAACGATATGAAGTATTCCTCCTCTTCACCTTGTTTTACTGGCCTTGGGTCAAAGCTTGACAGGAGGAAATCGAGACACTCATGTGCATCGTGCATTGTCTTCTGCTCAAACCGAGCCGTGAAGTCTTGACGACCTCTCAGCTGAGATATCAACCGAGAAGGGCCCCCCTTCAGCCTTGCCTCAAAATTCACTCCCCCCCCGTTTTCGAAGGAAACATCTGTCAGACTTTCCCTGCAAGGCGTAAGGACTTCGAAGACCAACGCACCCAGAAGGAGAACAACCTCCAGATTTGACGGCACTAACGTGCAGCGGTGACGGGAAAGGTCTCGAAAATCTGGAAAAGCCAGCAAAAACTGCGCGCACGCGTTTCTGCACGCCGGAAAACATACACACACACACACACACACACACACACACACACGTACACATACACATACATACATACATACACACACACACACACACACACACTAGGCGACGGAGGAGAAACTAGGCGAATGACTGACCAACTACCTAGCAGACTACTGACTGACTGACTGACAAAAAACAGATCAAGTCCCCCATGGGATTTTGCAGGCCTCGCAGAACTCTTTTGGGCTCTCGCGTAGTCACCAGATCTTCGGGTTCGGGCAGCTGAGGAAGGACTGGTCCTTTGCGTCGAGCCTTCTCCTCTGCACACGAAGTTCCCGGGTGGTTGGTGTACGGGCAGTTCGCGTTAGGACACAGTGGCTGCAGAAAAGGATTTTGTTATAAAGAACTGTTTATGAGGAGTTGATGAGGAGTTGAACAATTTAAAGAAACTCTGCAATCAAAAAACAAACGAATTCGAAGATAAAACGAGAGACTCGATCCGAGGGGGGAGCTACAGAGAATACCGGAGAGAAAGAAACGAATTAATTGAAAGATAGAGCAAGAGACTCTGTGGAGGGAGAGAGAATGCTGGAAAGACTTTAAGGACGAAACAAAGCCCCACCGGATTTTGCTTCATTCGGTCTAATGCAAGCTGAAGCATGGCCGCCTTCAGCGCCGTCTCCAGGGTGTTTCTCCCCGACTCCTGGGTGAGCCTTGCAGACTTGACCATCAGTTCCAGCTCGGCTATGGTTCTCTGTGCCAGAAACCGCGTCCTTACTTCTCCTAATCCTCCGCAGATGCTCCTTGAGGTGTGCAGACGTCGCTTTCTGTCTTCCATGTTTTTTTTCAGGTCCTCTCGGGATCTTTGGAGTCGAGCCGCGTCTGTACACTCCTTTTCCCACTGTTCGTGACTCACGTGCTGCGCCCTGTGCTTCTTCAAGTCGAAGAACGTATAGTCCTGCATCCAGTACGTGAGCATGCCGGAGAGTGACCATGCAAGTGACGGCTATAGAGTGAGGGTCACAGCAGTGTTGCCGGGCGGTGTGCGAATTCTGAATCACACAGAAAAACGCACGTTGTAGTATAGCACGCTCACCTGTTTCGTCCTGACGGGAGGTGCCTCTCCTTTGCCCCCGCCTCGTTCCTCCCGGATCTGCTCACCGAGCCCGACGAGTCCCACCTTCGGGCCAACGCTGCAGACGAAGACACGAGTATAGAAAACAACAGAGGCATTCCGCACGCACCCACATACAGACATACATACAGATACACACACACACACACACACACATACACACACACACACACACACACACACATACACACACACACACACAGTGTCACATACACACACACACATACACACACACACACACAGGGGGAGAGAGAGGGAGATACAGACATACAGACATACACACATACAGACATGGACGGACAAAAACCTGCGAGCAAAACCATCGAAGAAAAATGATTTCCTTTTCAGTCATTTGACTGACTCCAAATAGTTAATCCCTTTCCTTCCTCCCGGAGCAGGTCTGGAGACAAGGATTTGTTGTTCAACCATTGAACAAAGAAGTTGGTCTACCTCTCCCTCCCTGATCATTCGCTTCTTCAAGGAGCCAAACTCCTGAAGGTTCTCGAGTCTGCATGCAGGAATGCAGAAGAGGTTTGCACTTGCTGAAATGAGCAGTCCTGCATCTAAGTCCTGTGGATTTCTCTTTATACTGACCAAGGCTGACCAAGGCACAAGGAGCAAGAAAAAAGATGTGCAGATAGAGCAAACTTGATTCACGATCACTGACAGATTGAGAAAAAATTCAATGCCTGGCGGTCCTGACCCGTATTTTTTTGTTCGATCGTTCTTCTTTCCCAGAGCTGCATCTCGTAGCAGTGCAGCCGTCACGGTAGAGGCGTACATCTCTCCCTGTGGCGCAGCTCCTCGCATGTGTGCTTGCAGGAGCTGAACGAGAAGTCTCATCTCTGCTGCATGGGCTGTAGCCTCTCTAGTCTGCTCCTGCATCCAAAAGAGAAACAAAAGGGGCATAGAGAAACAAAACAATGTCATGCTATGAGAAACATGCATAGATATGAGAGAGAGAGAGGGAGAGAGAGAAAGAGAGAGAGAGAGATCTGAAAGGATACCGAAAAATACCCATCTACCGGAGGCGGTGTAGGAAGGAATACGTCAGAACAAAGGAAAGGAAAGAATGAAAGCAAAGACAGAAACAGGGCGCACAATAGTGCACGCATGCGCACTAGCACATCAGAGGAACTCCGGCAGCAACAGTTACTTCTGCTATGGGACAGACGGACCTCTGAAGAATCAGGAGGGGAGGATGCTGAACGCCGAGCTTGTTTCCGAGGAGCCTCAGGGATACCTAAGCCTCTCGTGCTGCCGTCTTCCCCTTCGCCTTTTTCCTTCTCCATTTCCTCCTCTTCGTCGCTGTCATCATACACCTTCCGCTTCAGTCGCCCCCTTCTTTTCTCCTTCTGCAGAGAAAGGGGACCCACCGCTGCAGCATCCGTCATGAGGACTTCTGCATCCTCAGACTTCCCTACAGGTGCTCGGTCACAGTCCGAACCAAGCTCCTCCACAACGCCTCCTGCTGAAGTGACCGCTGTGCTTTCTGCCTCCTGCAAGCAGGCAAGGAAAGATCTAGACACGGTACACGGTACGTACATGGTACGTACCTACACTACTACACACATACACACAGACAAACAGACAGACAGACAGACGGACGGACGGACGGACAGACAGACATACATATATATACATACACATGCAGGCACACACACACACACACACACACACACACCACACATACACACACACACACACACACACACTCACACGCACACACACACGAGCTTTGTAGGACAAGACTCATACATGACAAAAACAAAGAAAGACGGAGAAAGGGGACCCACCGCTGCAGCATCCGTCACGAGGACTTCTGCATCCTCAGACTTCCCTACAGGTGCTCGGTCACAGTCCGAACCAAGCTCCTCCACAACGCCTCCTGCTGAAGTGACCGCTGTGCTTTCTGCCTCCTGCAAGCAGACAAGGAAGAATCTAGATACGGTACACGGTACGTACGTACAAACACCCACCCACACACACACACACACACACACACACACACTCACACGCACACACACACGAGCTTTGTAGGACAAGACTCATGCATGACAAAAACAAAGAAAGACGGAGAAAGGGGACCCACCGCTGCAGCATCCGTCACGAGGACTTCTGCATCCTCAGACTTCCCTACAGGTGCTCGGTTACAGTCCGAACCAAGCTCCTCCACAACGCCTCCTGCTGAAGTGACCGCTGTGCTTTCTGCCTCCTGCAAGCAGACAAGGAAGAATCTAGATACGGTACACGGTACGTACATACAAACACCCACACACACACACACACACATACACACTCACACGCACACACACACACACACACACACACACACACACACAATTTAAAATGAAACAAAACAGACAAATACACACACACACACACACACACACACACATACAACATAGTCTCTCACAGACATACAGACATGCACACAGACAAGTATACGAGGACAAATTCCGGTCTACTATCATCAAAAGGGAAAAAGTGAGAAAAATAGACTTACAGACCTCCGGGAAGTCCAGAAAGGGAAGTATCAGAAATTCCTATCGAGTTTCGTCTCTCCACTTCTTACTACAAACCCGCCGTCGCATTGCCTGGATGGATGTCAGCTCTGTCGCTGGATACGAGGTCAGGTCTGCAAGAGGCCAATCAGGCTCCTTCGCTAAAATGTCCGGGCTTGCCGTCTCTCGCACGCTGGCGAAGACTGCCGAGAGTCTCCACACAAACAGACCACAGTCGATACCGTTATCGTCCGGTTGAAGACCTACAAACCGGTACTTGAAAGAGAACCCCCCTTCAAACTCATCTCCGGGCCATTCCTTCGCAAGATGAGCTTGCAGAATCAGCCAGTGAGCCTTGAAAACCGGAGATCGCTCTCTTCGCTTCACAGGACACTCAATCTGGGGATCCAGAAATATAATTTGACCCCCTCTCTGCTTCTTTCTGGGGAAAATCTCCCCCAAAACCCAGTGACAATTCCCAAAACCAACTGGCCACTGGATTACTTCTGCAGAGGAGAGGGGAAAGAGGGTTTTCTCTCTGGAGTAGGGAATCCAGATTGAGTCTTTCACATGAGGAGACTGATGATGTCCCCCCCTTGTTGCAAGCCTATCCGTTAGTAAATCGGGGTCAAGAATGACCATGCGCCCCTTGTCGCGGAACTGACCCAGGATAAACCTGTATAGGCAAGCGAGGGCATGAGAAGAAATCCAAGCTTCCCCTCCCTCCAACTCAAGCCCAGCCCACTTCTCCTTCAGGTAATTAATGCAATACTGTTTTGTCATTGGGGCGCAAGGCCGCTTTCGAGGGGGCAAGGGTGCTTGCGAAAATCCTCGACCAATTTCCTCAACGTCGTCCGAACTATCCGTGTCAACGGAAGCCGTCTCCGTGGTCACGGTGACCTCTCGTGTCTCAACAGGGGCCTCCTTGCCTTTGGTCCCATCCTGCAGAAAAAAAAGCAAACGGGATATTCACTCAAACACACACACATACACATGCATACACACACACACACGCATACACATACACACACGCACACACACACCCACAGAGAGAGAAAGAGAGACAGACAGACAGACAGACAGACAGACAGAGAAAAATTCGAAACCTTTTTTTAAACAGAACATGAAAACAAGACTGACCTCACTCTCATCTGGGGCGGCAGCCAGCACCTGTCCTGTCTCAACGGGGGCCTCCTCGCCTTTGGACCCATCCTGCAGAAAAAGAAGCAAACATGATATTCACTCACTCACGCACACACACACACACACACACACACACACACTGTGTGTGACACATGTGACACACATACACACACACGGAGTTAAAATATTAGAGACGAGAAAGGGCGTCGAAGAAAGTGTTTGTGTCTTGACTGATAGAGACCAACACTGCCCACACCGTGAAGTTGTTCACAGTCTGTTCACACGCACACACAGATACAGACACAGACATAGACACAGACACACACACCCACACACACACACACACACACACGCACACACACACACACACACACACACACACAGAGAGAGAGAAAAAGAGAGAGAGAGAGAGACAGACAGACAGACAGACCGACAGACCGACAGCTGATGCTTCTCTTTTTTTTTCGTCGTTCGTTCTTTCTACCCCAGCTTCTCCTTTTCTTGCTATTCAACAGGAGAAAAATTC
>JAHBMJ010001644.1:0-22500 GCA_018398765.1 Chromera velia
TAGGTTATAAGTTCAAGTTCTGTCATGCAAGGTTCGTACTTCTCTCTAAAGCAATGCTCTATTGCTTTCAGACTGACTGATCTGCATAGACTTGCATTGCATGTGTATTGACTCATAGACGGCGCGACGCCATGCATGCGGCTAGGCTCGGCATGCGCGCGGCTCATTCCATTCTGACATATGGAACCACTTATTGTCACTCAGACGCTCACATCGTTACGCACGTTGGAGAGCGGCAGTTAGTTGGCTAGCATAACGGAGCTCATAGGTCGTAAGTTCAAGTTCTGTCATGCAAGGTTCGTACTTCTCTCTAAAGCAATGCTCTATTGCTTTCAGACTGACTGACCTGCATAGACTTGCATTGCATGTGTATTGACTCATAGACAGCGCGACGCCATACATGTGGCTAGGCTCGGCATGCGCGCGGCTCATTCCATTCTGACACATGGAACCACTTATTGTCACTCAGACGCTCACATCGTTACGGGAACTTTCCCCCCCCGCGCGGAAAAAAAGCCCAGAGGAAAGCGCCCATCTGAACCCCATCTGACGCACGCATGGCGCAACATTCAGCCTTTCGGGGCCGGGTTTTTGCCGAAAGACAGCGTGCATGCACGTGGGCTGGGGTATTTTTGTTTTCTAAGTGCCCCCCGCTTCGCTTTCCGGGGCCATTCCAAAATATGCCCCTCAAGCAAGTCGCACGGAGTAGCGATCACATTATAATATATAATTACCTCGCTTCTCATGATACGTGCCCCTCAAATAACTCACACGGAGTTGCATATGCGCAGTCCTGAAAAACATATTTTGCATACATTGCTATGGCCCCCGCCACTTTGCACAGGCAACACATGCTCAAATCGTCAATCAAATTATGGCCGACCCCCTAAATAGCCCCCTGAGGCACTCACCCAACTGGTTGAGATTGATTGGGTGTATCCTGTACGTAGATGTACCGCCGCAATGGTGCAAGAAGAGAATCATAGCAGAAGTGCGCGGGCCTCTGCAGGGGTCTTTGGCCGGGGTCTGAACTGAACTGCCCTCCGCGGGGCGTTAAAATTAAGTGCCCCCGGCGTGTCCCTGATCTATTGTCTTTCCGAGAAACTCGCACGGAGTGAATGACCAAAAGTTTTTCCGGGGCCAATTGTGGCGCACGCGACCTCGGATGGCAGACCGCAACACTCCACGCGCGGAGCACACCAGCAAACGTTTTGATCACACCATGATCACACCAATGTTGTTTTTTCTGCAGATCGACAAACAGATCATGCAGCCAGTGAATAATCGACAAGACCTCTGTTCTGCGACAGTGAACTAAAGAGTACGCAAAAGCGGGAGAACACTGAGTGATTGAGAAAGAGTAAGAAGAGACGTTTGGAAAGATCTAAAGAAGAAGTAAGTTGAACGCGAAAGACCAAACGACGAGAGACAAAAATACTTTCAGAAAAAACCTGATTGGAGAGGAAACAGTTTTTAAAAGAGGGTATTCGCTCAGAACCTGTCTTCCTCCAGTCGGAGAGCAAGCAAAGTCAGTGTTTCTCCTGCCTTTATTTTCACTTTTCCGTTCCGAATTCTGGTTCCTTCACGTTGTTTCTTTCATTCGTGACATTCCACTGTCTCCTCCTTCCAGCCTATCTTCTCTTGTTTTCTCTTGCCTTGTGCTCGCTCGGTTGTGCCTCTTCTTCTGTTTCCTGTTAGCTTTCTCTGCTTTCTGTTTCTTGCTCAACACGCACACCATCCACGACGTTGTTTTGCGTCCCCGCCTGCAGAGGCTTGAAGGAAACAGACGACAACTCAGGTGAAGGTCGATATGCCTTGGGACGAAAACGTCGCCGATCGGGGCGGCGGAGTGCAGCTTCCTCCGCATCCCCAAACACAGTCGCAACAGTCCTTTCCCGACATGCAGCAGCCGCACCTTCAGCATCAGACCCCACCCCAACAGCAGCCGGCTTTTTTCCCCGCGCTGCCCCTCGAAAATGGACGTCACGTGCAGCTGGCTATCGCCTCCAACTTTTACCTTCCCGAAGGATGCATAGGGCAGTACACATGCACAGTCCATCCCTTCGAGGGTTTGTGTTGGGGGGAGGGGAAGTATGAGTTGGCGGTTTGCCGAAGCCCCAAGGGTGTGCCCTTCATTCATCTGATCAAAGCAGGCACTTTCGACAGATCCCAGACTTTCATTTCCTCCTGCGCAGGTGAGAGCTATGCAGTCGGGTCGGGAGAAGACGCCCGTCCGTCTTCCTCCACTCGTGACGAGAGTGATGACAAAACTGTCGTCAGTGTGAGTGACGAGAGTTCGCGCAGTGAGACGAGTGACGCGGGGTCGGTCCAGGACACCTTGGATGAGTTGACAATCCGCCAACTCTCCAGCTCCCATGAAGAGGAGACTAGAGCCTCCCGCCGTGCCGTGGCACGTTCCTACCTCACAGCAACAGAAGCAGCGTGCCTGGCAGGAAACGTACAAGAGTTTCTCAGAATAGCCGTACGCATGGGTGCAGCCGATCCCTCGAACGACTCCCCTCAGCCCTCCTCTGACAGTCAGAAAGGTCACACTAGGGAGGGAAACTCAGGTGGGGGGTCGGGGGGAGGTTGGCGGCCTGTTGACTCCGATCGGCGTTCGTGGAGGGCCGCCAAGAGAAAGCGGCTCCGTCTGAAGTTGGCATCCATTGCCACCGTTTCAGACAATGTCCGCATCTTCAACGCCCTCGAAAGGTTGGGAGTTGAGCTCTCCTCCAAGCGCGTGATCGCCGCAGTGCGACGTGCTGCGACCCGTCATGACCACACCCGCGTCTGGGATTCTTTGTTTACCGCCGGGCGTCTGCAACACAGATGCGTGGAGAGATTTGTGGTAGCAGCGATTGAGCATCGAGCCTGGCGGTGTGTGTTTTGGGCAGCTATGAAGGGCGCGGTTGGGCGTCGGTGGTTGGTGCATCGGTTGGTGCAGAGGGGGGATCTGACCCTTCTGTCCCGCCTGCAGCGGGCAGGGTGGCCGTTGAAGTGGAGGGGAAGGGAAGATCTCAGAGATATTGCTCTGTCCTCTCGCGCCGCCCACGTTGCGCTGTGGGCGAATGAAGTCGCTGCGGTCGAGGCGTCCACGAAGCGACGCGGAAGGCACGACAGGTTGTGTGCTGACGCACGCATCAGTAGATCCTCGTCCCCCTGTCTGCGTACCGCCGCCATGGGGTCGCTGCACGGGAGCACGATGGGGGTTGGGGGAGACAGGGGGGCTGCCTCTGCCCTCCACCACCACCACCATGCGCAACCCGATCATCAGCATCACCACACCTCCCCCCCCGCCCCCGGCTCCTCAGGCTTTGGCCTCACGGCTCAGCAGAGAGCGTCCCCTCCCTCGGGGGCCCGGCAGCAGTTCTCAGCGGCAGGCCGGGGGGGCGCGGGGGTTCGGGCGAGAGAGCGGGGTGAGGATTCATCTGGTGGGACAGACGAAGAGAGAGAGAGGCGGGTGGGCATAGGGCGGGAAGGCAAGGGAGATCACACAGACGCCAGAGGGCGTCTCCATGCGGGAGGTGAAGGAAGAGTGCCGAGCCACAGACAGGCAGGAGCACCCCCCACTCCGAGCAGCAGCCGTTTCCTTCTTCCCTCGTTGCCCTACGTACCTGCAGACGCCCACTCCAGCTTCCGGGTTGGGCGGTAGGCAGACAGATAGACAAAAGGTAATGGACAGACTGAGGGAGGACGGGAGGGAATTGAAGTTGAAGAATGGGGTGGGATTGGTTGGTCTCAGTTTCTTTTATTTTCTTTTGATGTTTCTGTCAGTCCGTCATATGGTCTGTCTGGCTTCATCTTTTTGTTTCTTTCGGAAATGCTGAAAGAAAGAAAACGAGAGGAAAAAAAAATTTATTTTAAAAAGAAGTGACGAACGAAGCAAAGCAAACCGGAAAGATCAGATGGATTCCTCTGGGAAAAACCCCGCCTGCCCGCCCGTCCTCCTTTTCTGTCTTCTGTCGTATCCTTGTTTTTCTATCTGTCTTCTGCCTGCGACTGTCCGCTCGTCATGCCTCTCTCTCCCCCCCTTCCACCTACTCGGTTTCGACCTTAAGGAAGGAAGAGAGGGGGGCGGGTGAGGGTGTACGTCCGTCCAATGAGAGCTGTGATTGTTGTGTGCTGTGGCTTAAAAAAAGTTGCGTGTCGTTTCTGACCCTCTCTTCACTCCTGTCCCCGGCTGCCTGTACGCCAAGGACAAACGGTTGCGATGTGTTTCTTCTTCTCTTCTCTTCTGTTTCCTGTCCTCTTTTTGCCAACAAGACAAGACAAGGCAAAGAGAAGAGGGGGCAAGGCAAAGACAGCAAACACGGCCGATTGAGCAGAGCAAGACCGAAGGGAGGGAATCTGTGAAATGTTCTGTCGACTCATTCAGCTCAAGGAATTCAGTTGACTCTTCTGGTAAAAATCGCTCCACACACATGACATGCCAATATTTCTTCGTCTGTTTGTTTGTTCTTGCTTGGTTGCTTGCTTACTTGCCGGAAAGGAACGAAGAAGGAATGAGTGGAAGAACAAAGAGAGAATCCAACCAAACAGGTATAAGCATGTATTAGAAATCTATCTTGTATTCTTGCTCCCTTTCTTCTCTTTCTCCCCCTCTCCTTCCTCCTCCCCTGTCACCCATCCCATCTGTTTGCTCTTCATCCCATCCTCTTTGCGTGTTTGTGACAAGAAGAAGACTAGGAAGAAAATGAAAGAGAACTCTCTCTCTCTCTCTTTCGAACTTACGGCTCGGTTTTCAAGAGGAAGAAAAAAAAGGGAGACGCAAAAAGAAAATGAAACATCGAGAAATGAAACTCAGAAAGAAAGAAAGAAAGAAAGAAAGAGAAGAAAGAAAGAAAGAGAAGAAAGAAAGAAAGAAAGAAAGAAAAAAAGAAAGTGCATGGAAGGAAGGGAAGTCGGTCATCTATCTGCAAGTCTAGAGAGAGAAGCGCACGCGAGGAATTTTGAATCGATCGAGAGTTGAGAGAAAGAAGGAAAGAAAAAATGAAAGACAGATCGATCGGTCGTTTTCGAAGGAACAGGAGACCCGAAAAGGGGAAAGCTAAGCAAAGTGACCGTCGAAGGAAGGGGGAAAAAGCCATACAATGCGGAAGGAATGAGGAAGACCCTTTCGATTTTATCGACTAAGTGAAGGAGGGACGATACACAGACAAGAACCAAAGAGAGGGAGAGAGATGAGGAATAGGGTGAGTATTCATGGAAGAGAGGGAGGGTGGGGAAGGTGGGACGTGGTGCGGTGCATTGCAGAAGCAAGTGCATAGCCTATGTTTCTTTCTCCCTTTCCTCCTTCCTTCCTTCCTTCGAGCGTCTTGCTTCGTGTCCTTTGGTCTCCTGCTTGCCTGCCGATCTCTCTGTCTTCCCTCCGTTCCCTTTCCTTCCATCCATTCTTCATTCCGAGCAATTCCCCGGTGGGTGGTGGAGGGAGGGAGGAACGTGAGGAAAAGGGAGACATGAAGAAGAGAGTAAAAAGCGGGCGATAGATGTGGATAGACAGAAAGAAAGAGCGAGCAAGAAAGGGAGGCAATCTGTCTGATGGTCAGTCTCAAGGCGTTGTGGTGCATTGCATAGTCAAGTGCATAGCAGCTCCTTCGATCGATCGAACCGGACGGTTGGGTGGACGAATCTCCTACCCCCCCTCCTCTCTCCTTTCCCTCCCCTCCCCCCCGGGTTCCTTTTCTTTTCTTGGTTTCCAGCGAGGGCAATGAACAGATGAACGAAGAGAAAGGGTCACGAAGGCGCCGTCCTTCAACCAGTGACGTCAAAAAAAAATTCTCGGAAACCGCTCCCATCTCTCTTGTCCTCACTGTCTGTCTGCTTTTCTCTTCTTCTGCTCTCTACTCATTCATACTTGCAAGAAAAAGAAGCGGGGTGGGGGGACCGTCGCTGACTTCTTTCGAGAGGGCTCGCGGCAAGGGTTCATGCAACAAACCCGCCGATAACACACACACAAATCACGAAGAACAATGCAAGACAGAAGGAAAAAGAGAGAGAGAGAGATTCGTCCTGCCTCGATGAGCCCAGCCCAGCCCCTCCATCCATTCCCCGGTCTTCCCTCGATTGCATGCGCTCGATCGACCCGTTGTACATTTGACAGAGGACATTCATTCGACTCTTCTCACTTAATTGTTTTGTCTCTACCGATCTCTGGCGTAATCCTCGGCAAAAATATTTTCCTTTCCGAAGCCGGTTCCAGGGATTCAACTTCAGTCGAATCCTCTCCACCCGACTTTCTCTTTTTCGCAGAGACGGAGCGAAGAGACAGGCACCGACGACGTACGGGGGAAGAAAGAAGAGAGATCGAGCGAAAAAGACGCGAGGCATGCTTCGGAGGAGAGAGGGAAGGAAAAAAAGAGTGAGTGCACTGAGGGCAGAAGAGGGGCTTACCAAATGGAAGGAAGTGAGAGGGCAAGAAACAAGGCGGCCGGAGGAGATGGCAAGAAGAAAGGAAAAACAGAGACAAGAACAGGATGAAATAAACAAACACCGTGTGCGAGAGAAAGAGAGACGGTAGAAGAGGCCGAGAAAGAAAGACCCGCAAAAATGTAAACGGGGAAAGTTCAAGGGCAAAAATTTTAACGGAGAACGAGAAAAGTACGGAGATCGCAATTGGAGATCCCTCACGCTTCTTAAAGTGAGATGAGAGATCGAAGAAAGAAATGCAAGACTGACCGACTCTCTTCCTGCACTTATTGTACTTACCCGAATTATTTGAATGAATAAATGTGCTGCTCTCTCTTTCCCTTTCCTTCCTATGCGTATGGTTCTCTTTCCTTCTTTCATTCATGTTTTTCTTCTCTCCTCCTCTCTTCTCTCTTGCATGGCTAATCGAAGTGTTCGTGCTGCTCTCTTCTCTTCGCTCCTCTTTTCTTCTCTTCGTGGTTCCTTTCGCTCCTTTCTTCGTGCTTTGTCTTCTTTGGCCCCTTCTCCTTAAGTGTCGTGTCTGCTCTCTCTCCCTTGTGAACTCCTCTCTCTGTGTTTACAGTGAGTGAATGTCTCTCTCTTTCTCTCTTTCTTTGCCGACAAAAATTCTTCCGCTGAATGCTTGCTCAAAGCGAGCCTCTCCTCCGTTTAAGTGCATGAAGTGTCGTTGATCGATTGTCTTCTTTCTACCTCTCTTTCTTTCTTTCGCCCCCTCGTTCTCTCTCTCTTTGTCTCTCAAGTCTTCATCTCTTTCTTCAAGGACTTCCTTTCTGCTTCCGTGCACTTTTTCTCTCTCACCTGTCTGAGTTTCTCTTTTAAAAATCCCTTCCATTCTACTTTCCTCCCCCTCTTCCTTCTTCTTTTCTTGCATGAATTTCTTCTTTGCCGTGTTTCTCGTGTTTCTCCTCTCGAAATGGATGGATGGATGATGATTAATGGACAGACAAATGATGTGCCTTCCCTTCCCTTCCCTTCCCTTCCCTTCTGTCTTTCTACTCTTTCTTTCTTTCTTTCTTCTCTTCCCCTTCTCGCACGCTTCTTTCTGCATGTTTACCTGGTGTGCGCAGACTCTCTCCCTTCTTCTTTCTTTCAGTCCTTCAGTCAAAAATGCCTTCGCCCCCTGCCTCTTTCCTTCTCTGCCCCCCTCTTGAACTCCCTCTTTCTGGCACCCTCCTTAATACTCTGTTGCTGAATGGTCTCTTCTCTCTCTTCTTTTGTTTTGTTTTGAAGAGAAGATCAGACAGACAGAGAGAGAGAGAGACGGGGAGGCCCCCCCCCCGGCCGAATCCTTCCTTCCGACATGCATATCCATGCATCCATGCATGTGTGAGATGGTCGACGAGCAAGAGCAACAGGGGAGAGGTCGACAGAAGAGGCGGCAAGCAAGACGAAAAGGAAAAGGAACGAGCGAGGAGAGAATCGTGTCTGCCTGCCTGTCTCAACCATCCCCCCAACCAGAAGAAGAAGAAGAAGAGTGAGTGCCAGAGAGAGGGAGGGAGAATCCAATCTCTTGTCTGCCTCTTGCATGCATGCGTGCATGTGTGCGAGCGCGATTATTCTGTCTGTCCGACATGCATGGTCTTCTTCTTTTCTTTCTTCCTTTCTTTGTTTGTGTTGTGTTCCTTTCTTGGCTTCTTCGCTTCCCCCGTCACCCCCTCTTCATCAGTTCCACGTTTGCTTCCCTCCCTCAACATTTCTCCCTCCGGATGCCTCCTTCTGACCCGTCTCCTGCCCCCCTCTCTTTTTCTCCTACATCTTTGTTACATTTGTCTCTCTCTGTCGTGCCTTTTTCTCTCGTCACGTCTTCGTCTTCCCTGAATAGATGGAGTGCTTCCCTATTTCTAGCTTTCTCCCCCCCCCTCCCCGTGTGTGTCGACCAAAAGTGTTCGTTCGCTCCTCCATACTCACGTCGTCAGACGGACGGACAAAATGTTTAGGAAAAATGATTTGACGCGAAGACAACAAAAGTGAAAGCACGCGAGCATTTCAGAGAGGCAAAGCTACCACAACAGAACGAAGGGTCTAGTCATCATCAGTCAAATCGATGTGAAGAGCCGAGGGATGATAAATGCGTTTTCTCGACAAGACAAAACCTGCATGGAGGGAAAGAAGAGGAAGAGGAGGAGAAATGAAAGGAAAAGGGGAGAAGGAATAAAGTGGACGGACAGACAAAGAAAGCATGGCAGACAGAAAGGGGAAGAAAAGTCGGTAACGACAATTCAGCTGTCTGACCGTCTGTCCGTCTGCTCGATCGTCTTTCTTTCCTTCCTTCCTTTCTTCTTCACGTCTGTCTATCTATCTATCAAGAGAGACTGACGGACTTTTTATTCCATTCATCGCCTGTATCTCTGTACAAATAAGTGCTTTGACTCTTTCTTCATTTATTTGTTCACTGTTGAAAAGGGGAAGGGAAGGGTAAGCTCAGCCAGTCGGCTTTCTCCGCTCTCTCTTTTTATTTTGTCATTCATCGCTCCTTCCTTCGCTCCCGTTTTTTCTCTCTCTCTCTCGTTTCTTCCCACGTCAAGTGCCCAAGGGTCGCTTCACTCCCAGCCGAGCAAAAGTTAATTGCGTCTGTGTGTGCGTGTGCGTGTGTGAGTGCGTCTTTTGGCTGTGAGTGCCCGTTGATTTGTTTGTTGTATGATGTCTTGGATCTTTGGTTGCTGCTGAGGATGTCTTGGATCTTTGGTTGCTGCTGAGGAATGGGAAGGGGGGGATGGAAGGAAAAGCAGAACAAGGGAGGGAGGGAGGAAGGGAGGTTAAGAAGAGGGCCCCCCCTCCCCTCCCTGCCCACCAAAGAAAAGGAAAGAAAAACCACACAACCAACCTCTCCGTCCGTCCGTCTCTGCTTTGTTTCTTTCCCTCTTTCTTTCCTGTCGTTTTTTCTCTTCGTCCTGTTTTGTCTCCTCATTGTGACATTGCAAACGCAAGCGACGCGGTGAGAGACGAGAAAAGACGTCTAGACAAAGGGAGACAGGCAAAGAGACAGAGAGAGGTAATGAAGCTACTTCCTTCCCTGTTTACTTCGCCCCGCCTCAATCAAAAGTCCGTCAATCCAACAATGATATCAACCACCCTGTGTCGCGCTCCATTTCTTTCCAAAACATCCCATTTCTTTCCAATACAACGGTCCATCGTCTATTTGTCTGTCTTTCAGATTCCTCCTGCTGGCTGCACTCCACCCATCCATCCATCCGTCCATCTGTTGTGCGGGCTATCAGAAAGAAAGAAACGAAAGGAAGAAAAGGTTTTCGTCTTGCGCCCTGTCGGTTTTCTAATAGTGGCCTAATTGAGACTAATTGGCCGTCCCACGGAAGAGAAAGAGGGAGGCGGGAAGAGAGAGAGAGAGAGGGAGAGAGGGAGACTAGATGGTTGAGCTGGCAAATGCATTCGCTTGGCTTGGCTTGACTTGACGTGACAGACTGACTGGGAGGGAAAGGAAGGGAAGGATGCTGCCATGCAGGGATCGATCGAGGAGACAGACAGACAAACGAAGGAACCTGTCAGACGCACTTTTTTTTTTTTTTTGGTCAACGTGCTTTCCTTCCTTCCCCTTCCCATTTTCTTGATGGCGTCCGTGCCTTTTTTTCAAAACAGGTTGTGGTCTGCATGAGTGGAGAACTGTGTGAATGTGGAAGAAAGTCGAAATGCCTGCATTTACACCGCTCGTATTTCCGGAAGTCTTAGTCACATGTTCTCTCCATTCGATCCTTTTCCTCGTGATCTTTGCTGGCAATCAGCACGAGCAAAAAAAAATAAATAGTCAGTCAGTCAGCCGCTCATTGATAAAGGAAAGAGGACGGGTGCTGGAAGGGAGGGGCTTTGCTTGACTGATTGCTTTCCTCTGCCGCCCATTCCCCCCTGCACCCACCCGTCTCTTCTCTTATCAATAGGCTTGCCGTGGCTTGGCTTGCATGGAAAGCGGGCCGTTGCTTGCTTCTTCTTTTCTTTTCTCTGTCTGTGTATGTTTTGTTGTTTGTGGGCGGACTGCCTGACTGACTGACTGAGACACGGAAAACAAAACGAAGTGTGACCCCAAGTTGAGCTGAGGAATCAGTCGGTAAGTCTCCGTCCGTCCGTCCTGTCGAGGGCGGATAAGACAGGGGGGGGCGCAGGTGAGGAAAGGTGCGGGGGGGATCTGACTGACCGTATGAAGGAAGGAAGGAGAGGGGGGAAGAGTTCGCTCACCCACTCACTCCCTCCCTCTCTCACCGACAGATCGAGGGATCGATCGACGAATCAAACGAAAAAGAAAGAAAGAAAGAGAGAACGAACGAACCGATCGACTCCGACAGACGGACAGAACAGTCAGGTGGCAGGAGAAAATATGACTGCATGACCATCGAGTGGCAATGACCGTTTGTTTGTCTTTTGACTGGCTGGCTGAGTGTGTGATTGACTGGCTGGATAGCGAGGCTGCCAGCTTGCTGAGGCTGGGTGCATGGATGGATGGATGGAGACTTGACTGAGTGACAAGAAATAAACGGAAAGAGGCGGGAAGCAATGAACTGACCGGCAACGGGACTCCGATCCATTTTTTACTCGGGTGAGGATTTATTTCTGGGCTTTGAATTCATTTGACTGCCTCATTGCAGCGTTGGCGGCTGATTGTTCGTTTTTTCTTTCTTTTTTTTGCTTCACGGCGGGCATCTGTGCATGAGTCCATTTACTTCCCTCCCTCCTATTGTTCGAACGGCCTTCTGACCGTGGGGGGGCGGGGAATAATGTTTCGCCACCAGAAACACACAGAGAGAGGGGGGGGCAAAGACAGTAGAACGAAAAAATAAGAGAGAAAGAAAGAAATCCATCCGCTTAGTTGCTGGATGGATGGATGGATGGATGGATGGATGATGAGACAGAGACATGCGAACGTAAAGAAGGATACCCACACGATGAGGCGACCCAAAGCGCCCGCGCCACAGACAGAAAGGTGGACCAGACATGCAGGAAAAGACAAAACATCAAAAAGCACAAATGTCGTCTGTCAGCGCGCCAATCCAAAGAATCTCTGACCCAGCCTGCCTCTTTCCCTCTCTGCTCTTCCTCTTTGTTTAGCACATGGATAGGGTGTTTCTGAGTCGATCAGCTCTTCATTGAGAAAAGAAAGAAGGTATTCGAACGAACATTCGGCCGGCTGCGTTACTTGTTCGTCGTCGTATAAGTCTTTTCTTCTTTCTCTTTTCTCCTCCGCCCCCTTTCTTCTTTCTTTCTCGGTTTAAGCCTCGACCTTTCTTTTTTACTCATTTTCTTCCGTCTCCCTTCAACTGTCTGCAGTCCCACGTCCCTCCCTCTCTCCCTCAGTTTCTTTTCCTTTCCTGCCCTCGAGCCATTCATGCAGCAGCCTTCTTTCTTAGCTCCCGCCTCTTTGCCACCTCCCTCCTCACAGGGAGCTAGCTGAGGGGCCGAGGGGAGGGGAGGGATGGAGCGGTTGATATATATGTTTCTTTGTCTTTCTTTTCTTTTGCCCAATGACTGACTGCATGATCTCTCATGCATGCATGTATCCACATTCCCTTTCTTTCTTTCTTTCTTTCTTTCTTTCTTTCTTTCCTTGTCTTAGTTGCCTCCTTCCTGCATGAATGAATTAATGAATGAATGGGAGTCTCGATCGCACTCTCTCTCTTCTTTCTCTCCCTCTCTTTCTCTGCGTGTCTATGTATGTTTCTGCATGCTCTCTCTCATGTACCCCACCCTCCCTCCCTTCCCCTCCCTGAACCTCCGTTCCCTTGGTGATTCTTTTCCTCTTCTTTTCTTCTCTTTCTGGCTCGGTGAGTGTCGTTAGACGAAAGGAGAAAAGGAAAGGAAAGGAAAGGAAAGGAAAGGAGGAGGCGGAGAAAGAGATTTCGTTCATTCAAAACAAAATTGGAGGGAGAAGGGAGGACTTTCCTCTCTGTCTCTTTCTCGTGTTCGGCTGACCGCATGAGAGCGTCTTGCGGGGTTCCTGTCTCTCCCTCTGTGTGTGGGTGTGTCCTGTCCTGTCCTGGCTGGGGTCTTTGTATCAATTCCGATTTTAAGATCGTCGCCCTCCCCTGTTCTCACCTAATCCGCACACCACCCGTTTTTGTTCAAATCATCCTTCCCCTTCGTCCCTTCCTCCCCTCATCCATTCATCCATCCATCCGTGTAGTCACACGATCGGTTTGTTGGTTGGGTCGGTCTGAGCTGTTTTTGCTTTGCTTTGCTGGTCTGGTCTCGACGTTGCGCGTTAGGACTGGAGAGAGGCCTGAGTGACGCACGCGTGACCTGATTTTTAATGAAGGAGGTAGAAGGACGGACCGTGAGGACAAAAAGGAATCAACGGGGCGAAAGGAGTGGGTGGGATGGAGAGAGGGGAAAATCGAAAAGAGAGATGGATGGAAAAAGGTCGAGTCCTCTGCACAAAAGGGGCGGTGGGTGGGTTCGGCCTTGTTCCTTGTCTGTCTGTCTGTCTGGTTAATTCATTCGCTCTTTGTCTCTCTCTCGCTGTGTGTGGCCCTGCCCTACTCCTCTTTTTGTTCTCGCGACCTTCCTTTCTTCTCGCTCGCTTGCCGTCCCGCACCAAAAAGCTGGTCCCCCCCTCCTTCCCCCGGCCACTCTCTCTCTCTGATCGTTTCTCTTTCCTCCTTCCTCCCTTCTTTCCTTCCTTGTGCCTGCGGAGGGTGAGTCTTCCTCGACTCGGCTCGTCTATCGTTCTTTGTGTTTGTGTGAGAAGAGAGAGACGATCGAAGAAGGTTTAAAGAACGAACGAACAAAAAGCGGAAGATCAAAGTCTGTCTGTCTGTGTCTGTCTGTGTGTCTGTCTGTCTGTCGGGCTGATCGATTTGACTGAAAGACTGTCTGACGCTGGTGTGTGAAGGCTTCTGTGTGTGGCAGTTGATGCGTCTTTTTCACTTATTCCTTCATCTGTCCTCATCTTAATTGTGTCACATGCATCTTTTTCTTGGTTTAATTTCTTTTCTTCCTTCGTCCCTCTCTGTGACACTCCCTGTCACCCTTTCCCGCTCTCTTCCTTTTCTTTGGGCTTTCTTCTTCTTTCACCCGTTCATTCTTCTTACCTTTTAGAGAGAGCAAACAAGCAAGCAAGAGATGAAAGGGGGACAAACGAAACTGGTGCGCCTAGTAGCTGGCTGCCCCGTGAGAAAATGATTGGGGGGGTGGGGTGTCGTCGCGTCAAATCTGTCTTCTTCTGCTCTTTCTCTTTTTTTTCTTTCTTTCTTTCGTTCTTTTCTTTCTTTCTTTCTTTCTTTCTTTCCTTCTTTCTTTCTTTTTCTTTCTTTCTTTCTTTCTTTCTTTCTTTCTTTTCTTTCTCTTCTTTCTTTCTTTCTTTTCTTTCTTTTGTTTGTTTCGATCGCGCGATTTCTGCCTTCCTCCAACTCATCCCCCATCGTTTCTTTGTGACTGCATTTCTGTCTCTCTTGTTTGCTGTTTGCAACAAACGATTCCATTCCCCTCTTCTTTTTCTTTTCTTTTTTCGCACCGGTCCCTCCCGCCTTCCTCCTCCACGTGTGAGTAGGCAGGCAGACAGAGAGATCACCCGCCGTTCCTTCCTTCTTATTCTTTTCTGCATTCGTTCTGCCATTCGGCCATTCGACCGACCAGTTTTAATCAACTTCCATTCACTCATTCCAGCCGCATTCATTCCTTCCCAAGGTACGCCTTCGTCCAACACGAATCGATCGAACGATGAATTCCATTGAACGAATCAGCAGGAACGAACTGGCGAACGGTGGCGGGAGAGGAGAGGCAGGGGGGAATATTTGCCTTCCTGCCTGCCTGCCTGCCTGACTGAGTCTCCCTCTCTTCTTTCCTTCCACCACCTTTACCTGCATGCCAGTCGATTGATCAACCGACGCATCCATCCATTCATTCATTCATTGGGATGCCTGGAGGGAGGGTGTCGGAGGGGCAGGCAAAGAAAGAGAAGATCAAGACAGCGAGGAGGGCATGAATGCATGCGGTGGCACACACAAACAACTCATCCCAGGCATGGAGCAGACATGCAGTGTTGGTGCAAGGGGGAGAGGAAAGCACAACAAAAACAGCAGAATGCATAGCGATGGAATGCACGCACAACCAACCGAAACGACGACCGAAAGGAAAGACCTGGACAGCAGCTGGAGGGAGGGGGCCTGCATGAGCTTCCTCGCTGCTGCTGCTGCTGCTGAAAGCAGGTAGAGTCTTTTCAGATAAGTGACGCAATACACACGTAGACGTGTACTCAACTGCACTGCCGGAAGGAATGCGCATGCACGACACTGTCGATCAAGCGATGGGTCAATGAATGAATGACAGACAGCACCTCGACCGATCAGAGAGACAAGACCCATGCAGCCATCCAGCAGAAACTCATTTGAAGGTTCTCTTCGTCCCTCCCTCCCTTCTGTCCTCACTTGACAAATTAAGAGATTCCTTCCACCCATCGGTCGGCTTCGCAACTCACACGTAGCGTGCTTGTGTTCCATCCATGCATCCATCTACTTGACTGACTCGAACAAGCAACCCCCCTCTGCACCCGCCCTGAATTCCCTTTTGTTCCTGGATGGACGGCAGCTATGCAGTTAGATCGCTGGAGTCAGTGCATGACCTCTTTTCTTTTCAATCAAAAAGAGATACAGACCGGAAAGAAAGGGACGATCGAGTCTGCTGTCGGTATTTCCATCTCGGCTCTCCCATACAGGCCGTCTCCTACCGTCTTCCCTCCTCCCCTGAGTCCCCTCCTCAAACCGTTCATGCAGTTGGTGAATTCCGTTTTGAAGGCATGGATCGATGGAAGGAGCCTGCGGACATGCAGAGAAGCAATGTTATGAAACGATACGCGCACGCAGCTTGATTTCAAAGTCTCATAACGAAGAGAATGTGAAGCAACAGTTGCATGCATGAGCGATTTAAAAACATTAATGTGCAAGATGGAGTATAAAAGCAAAAGACTTGCGAATCACTGTCGATTCGATCGTTTAAAACTTTGATGTGCATATGAATAATATATTGAATATTGCGTCACTTTGCGTGAATAACATATCTAAGGATATTTATAATAACTAATAACAACTAGAGATTTAGGTTACGCATGCCGGGGGCGAGTAGGGTGCTTTTTGCCCCCCTAAAGCGGCGCATTTCCACAAAAAACTCGTTCTCATAATTGGTAAAGAGTTAGAAGCTGAAACTTTGTGTAAGAAGACGTTGTAATGATAGAAAAAGAACTATGGAACAGATTTTTTATACTACTATCATTTTTAGAAATATACGCTGCCATACAAATTTTATGAGTGTTGGGCCATTTTTTAACGGTTTTCAACAATAAGAAAAACGGTATAAAACTCACAAAATTTGTATCACGACGGTCGGGACTGCCTGTACATATACCTGGGGTCACGCGCAGCCGGACCCCGGAGCCAACCACTGAATCCCATGCGGTATCCGGGTCCAAAGCATGTGGTACCGATACCCAGAACTTCCGATGCCCTTGTCCAAAATCTACAATCACCAAAGCCAGTGTCTGTACCCGTATCCAGGAGAAGCTGTCCTTAGCAGTGTTCCAGTAGCGAAAATCAGTAGCGCGACCCATCAATATCGATCGAACGAAGCATATATAAAGGTAAAGGCCGGAAATTCCGATCGTCTGTCTATCTCAACATGTCAGGCGGCCTTCAGAATTTTGACTTTTCGAGTCTAATACAAGATCAGGCAGTCACGCTTGACAGACGTACGGCAGCAAGCAAAGGGAAGACTCCCTTTGGAGATCATATAATTAATTTCGAGGGACCGCAAAACGACAGGAACCGCAAAACGCTGCTGCTTCACAGAGAGCGTCAACTTGTTGCTTCGAAAGTTAATCAGGCGCATTTCACCTTTCATAAGTATGTTGTCTCTCTCAATCTTCTCTACAACTCGACAAGCATGACGGCACGCCGATAGGGGAAGCTGTGCTGGAGTTCCTAGATATAGCACCTGTGGACGAACCCCTGTTTAAAACTACAAAGGCACATGAAAACCAGTGGACCGAGAAACCGCTGGGGAGAGATGCGTTTCAAACTGCGCTGCAGAAAGCAATCGCAGCAGCAGCACCAGAAGCAGCAGCAGAGCTCAAGGAATACACCACCCACTCATTGCGCCGAAGCGGGTTCTGCGCAGCAAAGAAGGCTGCAATCCCATATGAGTTGGCAATCAATATTTTGGGGTACAATAGCTCCGATGTATGACTGTCATATTTCCCGCCCGAGCTCCCTAACATTGCAACCGCTGTAGCCTCCATTTATAAGTTGTGCAGGACCAGTGTGGACCAGACCGACACGCAGTCCATGCGCGGCCCTCAGCGATTCGGAAGGCTCCCAGTCACACCAGATGGGGTGGGGTTTGTGGGGGAACAACAGAGGCATCAGCGAAAGGGCGGCAGAGTGGGTGAGACGCGAGCCAAAGCCCAAGAGCGCGAAACGTCCGATAGCCGGAGGTCCGGAAGGGCGGATGCCCCGAGCGAACACGGAACACTGAAAGTCGGCCGTGGGCCCAGAGTGAGCGAGTGTACTAAAAGATGAGTAGGTAGAACTAGGATTCAACGGAGTGAGAGGCTGTGAAGTCTGAAGTGTTGGTTCAGCTGGAGCGATTAGCGGAAGCGTGAACCCTGGTTCAGACAGAACGAAGGATGAACGAAGGTAATGATGCCGTCTCCGGCGCGTGCATATTTTTTTTTTTCCTTAGAAAAACCAGAATTTTGATAGCCCCTAGAAAAAGGGTATAATCACGATTATTTTAATTCGGCTGCGAAGTCTCCGCACCAAAATAAATTTCCCACCCACCCATCCCGACGCTGGGAGTGAGAGGCCCCGTCACAGCGATGGCACCACTAGTCCGCAAGGGCATTACCGGAGACGGGGAAGGAAACGGCCTAGAAATCTGGTCCATTATAGTGTTCGCCTAGAGTAGAATTAGAGCGGGGGGGACAATAAAGGCATCAGCAAAAGGGCGGCAGAGCGGGTCAGACGCGAGCTAAAGCCCGAGGGCGCGAAGCACCTGATAGCCGGAGGTCTCAGCGAAACGGTGGCAGAGCGGGTGAGACGCGAGCCAAAGCCCGAGAGCGCGAAGCGCCCGATAGCCGGAGGTCCGGAAGGGCGGATCCCCCAAGGGAACATGAAACACCGAAAGTGGGCCATGGGTGCAGAGTGAGCGAGTGTGCTAAAAGATGAGTAGGTAGAACTAGGATTGAACGGACTGAGAGGCTGTGAAGTCTGAAGGGATGATAAGAGAGGGCTCACTGACAGATCCGAGAGAGTTGGAGAGACGGAAGAGACGGTGGAGACACTGAGTGCATGGAGGGATGAGGTGCACGTGTACGGCCAGCGGATCCATGCACCTAGCCATGCACGCGCATGCATCCAGTGGCCTGGCCTCACCGCACTGCACCAGAAGGAGACGGCATGATGGTATGTCTCAGTAGCAGATAGTGGCAGCTCATAGCAGCTCGGATCATGCAGTAAGTATCAGGCGTCGAGCTAGAGCTTTGCCTGAGAGACGCCCTGGAACATCGGTTACTACAGATTTGTATTTGTGCCTCAGGGGACTTTCCCGCGTGTTGGTTCACCGGCTCCGCCTCTATACTACACTTTCAGAATTTTCTGGCCGCCTTTAAAACATTTGTTTGTTCTCTTCGATGGTGGTTGCTCCTTTGAGCTCGTCTCGTCTCGTTTTGGTGGACTAACTCCGCCTTACGACTGTCTGACGTTGTCTGATTTCCCTTGACTCGTACCTATTACTTGCATTCAAAACGTTTTTCCTTTTTTTTGCAGCTTCTAAGCTGTGAGGCCCTGTTTTCAAGTGATCTTCAATTGGATACTTTGTTCGTCCGTCTCGTCGGTTGTTTTGGCCTGTGGACAGGTGTGTTCATAATGGCAGCGGAATTTTTGAGTCAGGTGTCTCCTTCTCAAGCCGAACGCAATAGGGATACCGGCAGTAATCGAGAGAAAGAACTCGAAAGCCGTGTTGCCGAGGTAGAGGCCGAAAGAGACGCCATCATTAGTTGGAACAAGGAGCTGGAGACCTGTCTTGCTGAGGCCGAAGCTGCGAGAGAGGTCGCTACCAACCGCATGAAAGAGTTCGAGACCCGTCTCACCAGAGATGCGGTAGTTTATGAAGATACTGGTAGTCGCAATACTGCGGCGGGTACATAGGGCCGTATGCCCTTTCCTCCCTTCCGCTTCCTCAGCGTTTTGAAGTATTCAATGCCTCTGCTCTGGAACTTCCCTGTCTGTCTTGCAGATTGAATTTCCGCAAACTTGAAAACCAAAAAGAGATGGAAAGCAATTTTCAAACCTCCCGGAGATGGAGACGGCCATGAGCAAGCTGCAGCAGCGAAAGATCTGCCTCAAAAAAAGAGAAGACGTCAGTCTGTATCAAATCTGTTGCATGCAGTGGGATGGAAAGAGCATCATCTCTTCGAGGCTGAGTTACATCATCTATCTTTCTATTCTCCTTGCAGAGACTCAAAATGGACTGTTCCCTTACACACGTGAGGGCAAGGAAGTTGGGTTTAAGGTGAGATGGAGGGACGAGAAGAATGTAGAAAGGGCGCGGACGTTCACCTTTGCCCAGTACGGTGACAAAGCTGAGGAGGAGGCTACAAAATTGAGAGACGAGAAGGTGAGCAAAGAAAACAGCTGCCACTGGGCGGTTCGTCTGCCTGAGGGTCAGTCAGAGAGCGACGGAGGGCGAGAGGCGGCCATCCCAAGGGGAGAGGGAGAGAAGCCTCCTGGCCCCTACAAAGACTGCCTAAAGGGGATATCGGCCTCAGACCTGAAGACGGGACCTCAGTCGAAAGCGGACGTAGCTGCAATTCCAGCGTCGGAGAAACAGAGACCGAGAAAGGGCATGACATGGCGAGAAAGCAACCAGACTTAGAATTTTACATGGTGGTCAGTTGGAGGAGGAAGGCGGTCCAACGTAGCTTTAGCTTGTCCCTTCAAATCCTTCACTCCTAGTTCTCTGGGCGCCAAGTGTGAGCAAGCAGAGGTCGCTCCGTTTCTTTTACGTCTGATTGAGTAATGAGTTACATTGCGGGACCCTTCATGTTTTATGATCGACAAAGAGTCCTTTTGTTTTTTCTTTCGTGGCCTACGTCTGTTCCTGCAGGGATTCGAACCTGAGCAAGCATCAGCGGAAGATATTTAAGGCGACTCGCTACGGCTTTGTAGATGCAAAGAAACTTGCCCTCATACAAAGGCAGCACTTCCTGAAAAATGGAATCTGTGCTGAGAGACGAAAAAAATGTCTGAAGAAGACGCCTCCGACTGCTGACCACTTCCCTTTGCGGTCAGCCAATTTTTTGACAGAACCCTGATCCCACTAGTTTGGAGATCCATGCTAGCAAACTACAGAGAGGAAGACACACAGACAGACACAACGACAGACAGACACACAGACAGTCTGAAACAGATACACAGATCAACAGACAGACAGACAGACAGACAGACAGACAAACAGAGACAGACATGCATGAACACACACATACGCACCCCTATGCAATTGAAGTGAGGAGAGAGAGGCGAGTGCACACACACCCGGATCCCTAAGGTAAGTCAAAGCTGACCGCTTCATGCGCAGCCGGGCGATCTCGCGTGCGAACCGGTCCCCGACGCTGCTGCACTGTCGGAAAAGCAACGAGACGAAAGCTGCAAGGCAGGTGGGCAGACCGACAGACAGACAGACAGACAGACAGAGACAGACAGACATGCACGAACACACACATACGCACCCCTATGCAATTGAAGTGAGGAGAGAGAGGCGAGTGCACGCACACCTGGATCCCTAAGGTAGGTTGAGGCCGACTGCTTCATGCGCAGCCGGGCGATCTCATGCGCGAACCGGTCCCCAACGCTGCTGCACTGTCGGAAGAGCGACGAGACGAAAGCTGCGAGGTAGGTGGGCAGACAGACAGACAGACAGACAGACTAAGGGATAGAAAGAGAGAGGATGCCCAAGGCAGACAGAGTGAGATGAGCAGAAGAGCACAGGTAGAGATAAGAGGGGAGAAAAGAGTGGAGGGGGATCGAGAGCGAAAAGGGGGGAGAGGTGAAGGAAGAGAGAAACTGAGACCATCGAAGGGGACTGTTGAAGGCTCTTCGCGGGAAACTCTCCTGGAAGCTTTGAGAAAGTGTCTTCGAAGCTTGGCCGGCACCCACATATAGCGACGAGCAAAGGTGGAAAGCAAAAGTGAAAAGACAGGACACTATTATTTGGGCAAAATCGGACGGGGAGATGCGGCAATAGCAAACGCATACATAGATAGTCGTAGGCAGACAGAAAACAAAACGGATACAAAGACAGAGGAAGGCCACTTTTGCGCAATAAATGATTCCCTCTCAAATGTTGCAGGGTGGTACCTCTTGAGGAGACTGAATGATTGAAGGAGGCTCTCAAGTCGTACGTGCGGATTGAGAAAAATATGTGTGTTCCAAATAAGAAGACTGTGCAAGCCAGGCTTCCAAAAATATATGCGGAAAGCATGCAGGACATGCTTTATCAGGTGGGGAGCGTTGTTCATTTACTTTCCCCTTGTTCGCTTTCTTGCTTGCCGATTTTCTCTTTCATTCAGTCTGTCTCTTTTCTCTAAGTTCCGATTCGTCAAGCCAATCTTACTTTTTGATGCCGGATCTTTGACATTCAAGTGAAGCTACTCTGCCCATGATCATTCTTTATGGAGTGACAGTAAGGAAAGGGTACAGGTCGTGTAGGCGGCCAAATTTAATGATCCACCACGATCTTCTGCCTTTTTCTTTGGTTTGGTGCATATTTAAGTCTTGCAGTGCAAACTTCTGAACGCAAAGTGCGACGAAGGCTGCTTGAACAGCGCGGCCTCGGTCGAGTGCACCCCGTCAGTCTCCCTCCCGCAGACCCGCTCGCGCTTAATTGTCTACAGCTTGCTTACCTAGCTGCCTTCTCCTTTTACATTTGTTTTCCACTTTCATTTTCTTATTCTGCAACTTGCCCGCGGCTCTCTGTAAAGCACTGTTTCTGCTTTCTCCTCTCTTTTGTTTTTGTGCGCTGCGTGGTTGTGAACAGTTAATGCTTATACCCTGTCTTTATCTCGTTGCAGGAAGACATGTTCGTGGGAAGCCTGCGAAGAGCACTGTGCGAACAGGCGTTTCTACCAGGTGCCCCGTCAGGTCAAAGTGATGGACAAAACATTCGTCGGCCAGAAGGACCAGGGACTTAGGTTGTTCACTGCCTAGTTCACTGCAGAGCCCGTTGAGGAGGGACAGCCGGTGATCGAGTTTCTTGGGGAGATGCTTCTGGAGAAGTCGTACCAGTGGAAGAAGCGGCTGGATACCTGTATGGTCAGTTATCTACTTGCACATGAGCCCCTCTGTTCATGCAACTCTGCCCTCGCTGTTGCTTCTCCTGATCCTTGCCTCTTTATCCAGCTGCCCTCCAGTGAGCCTGCGTCTCTTTTTCTTGATCCTTCCGCTGGCTTTAGACTGTCTCTGTGTCTTTGTGCGTGGCGTTCTCTGTGTCTTCGCACATCTCTGTCTGGTCACGTATGTGTTCCTCTCTGCCTTTGTCTCCTCCCGTTTTGTCTTTTTCCGGCCCTGTCGGCGCCCTCCTATGCATCACTTAGTACATAGAGATGCATGTGCTTACGAACAAGAAACGGCTCCAGCACAATTGTGTGTCTTCATTCGTCAGCACATGGATGATTTAGAGGGGACGGTCCAACAAAACATGAACAGAGAAGTGAAAAACGTGTGGGCCTTTTTCTGCTTTTCGTGCCTGTCTTTTTGCCGAATCCTTCGTGTTCCATTGCCTTTTTTGTTCTTGTCTCTTTTTTCTCAAAGTCTCTTACTCACTCTCTTCTAGCGATCTCGCTCTGTGGAATGTCTAATTTGGCAGAAAAGAACTGAGCGAGCGTAACGCACCGTCCATCTCTGAGCCGCTCATGGCCATCCCGATTCGTGAGGGAAAGGCTTGTCATCATCTGCTTCTCTGGAAACAGGATGAGAGAAAAAACTACTAATTCGTCTGTCGGTTATCAAAGGAGAACAAAAAGAATTACATGTCTGTCTATGTATCTGTGCCTCCTTCCGTCAGTCAGTCGCGAAATCAGGAAATAAA
>JAHBMJ010001645.1:0-15000 GCA_018398765.1 Chromera velia
AGGCAGGCAGGCAGGCAGGCAGGCAGGCAAACTGATGGACAGAAGCAAAGTGAGACGAGCATGCAAACAGACAGACAAAGTGCAACAGAATGAAAATTGCGGTATACAAAATGCTTCGGACTCTTGGAGGACCACCGAAACCGAAACCGAAATGCAAATGCAATCAGGACCCCAATGCCTTCCTACGGACGGCCGCCCGGCCGGACTGACGGACGATCTGAGTTTGAATGGCGGAGAGGTGTTTTCCTTGAGAGCTCTCAGGATGGACGCATCCTGTCTGCCGCCTCCCTGTTCGCCTGTGCCTGTCTTGGTCTCATGAATCTTCAACAGCTCCAGCCACTCGTGCATATGCACAGGCTGCACGCACAGTTGCTTGTGGAAAGGAGGGATGGAGGGATGAACCATGATTGACGTCAGTGAGATGCAGTCAGCGCATTCTGTACAAAAATGCAGTAGAATTCTGTACAAAAATGAATCCATGATTGAAGTCAGTGAGATGCAGTCAGTTGATGGGGAACGGAAAGGAAAGAAAAAAAAAAAAAGAAAGAAAGGTATAAAGAACCACGAAAAAACTGTGAGACGAGCGAATGGAAAATATGAGGTGGTTTTGATCGGCTGCCTTTCTGTCAGTCTGTATTTCTACTGGTGTGGCGCGTCTGTCAGAAGATCAACAAAACAAAAGGGCACTCTTTGTCCGGCCATGAATCAGCAGCCAGTCATTATATACAAAAACCAGTCGAGTCTTGCTTTTTACTCCCCCTCCTCTTATCTGCTGAACGAAAAGATTGATTGTTCCCATTTTGATCGTCCTCTTCCTGCTCTCTATGCTCTTTTCTCTTTTTCTTCCTCTGCCTGTGTGGAGACAGATCCCCTCACTGACCGCAAGGGCAAATTGTCGGAACGCCGCAAAGAACGCCGAGTGATTTTTGTCAAAGAGAGGCTGCAGGCAGGTAGGTAACCAGGCGGAAAACATCAGAGGCACGGAGACGGCAACAAAAAAGAATGCGAGAAGAATTAAGGAAAGGACAGCAGCTCCGTGAGAAGAAAAATAAATCGAGAAGAAACTGTAGAGCTACAGACAAGAGATAAGAATCAAAACAGAACATTTTCATCGTTGGACGGAAAAACTGAAATGCGAAAAACGTCCACGTGCATGCACTCCGAGTACCCCTTCCTGATTTGCTTCAGGGAGGCCCTCATCTGTCCTTCCATCTTTCCCCGGACACGCACGCACACATAGACACACACACACACACATAGACACACACACACACACACACACACACACACACACGGACACACACACGGACGCGGACACGGACACGGACACGGACACGGACACGGACACGGACACGGACACACACACGGACACGGACACACACACGTGTATACACAGGAAGTGACGATCGAGGAGACTGACTGACCACGACTCTTCTCTTTGCGTCTCCTTTTCCCTCCTCCCCCCCCGCCTGGGCCTCTTCCCTCGCGATGGCCCTCTCGACGAATTCTAAAATCTCCGTTCTGGCCATGTGAGTCAACAGCGCCACGTGAAGATTCATGCAGGTCCAGTCTGACTTTTGCCAGGGGTTATCTTTTGGTGGCTGTTTGCGATCATGTTGGAAATTGAATCTCCAGAGAATGTCACTCGAGTCCCCCCCTCCCGTCCTATCGTCCATCCTCTTCCTTTCCCACTCAGGATAAGGCACAGGGAAGGTCGCGTAGACTGTGTGGAAGACTGTCCTTATGAGTCTGAGAATCAGAGCAGGGGCCTGCATCACCTCTGTCTTCTTGTCTGCCTCCTTCTCGTTTTCTTCCGCCCTCTCCTTGACTGCTTGGGAGAGCAGGGCGTGGAAGTAGAAGGGCTGCTGTCTGAGCACGGCAAAGACCTCCTCGAATATGTGGAGGGACCGCCTGAAGGCAGGGTGCATCTGCAAACACCACCGTAGAGAAGGAGAATCGGTATACAAAGAGAGTATTCCAAAGAAAGGCGCCCGGGCGGGTCTGACGCAGACTACAGAGAAGGGAGGCATGCGAGAGGAGTTGCTGGACAGAGAGAGGAAAGCAGCACGATGACGAGAGAGGTCGGTCCACACGTTTCTGATGAGGCCGGACCATCCGTGTATCGTCTGACGAATTGGAAGGCAGTTGGTACTGCTTTCAAACAAAGGGACACCAATAGAGATCCTAAAAGAAGAAATATTAAAAATTCATATATGAAAACACTCATCTTTTTTTCGCCTTCCCACTCGGAGTCTCGCTAGGGTCGGAAGGAAATTTCATCATCCCACCTCTGCATTGAATCTCTTTGTTCGTTCAGATGATTCCCTTCCGATTCGTGTGTAGATAGCGACATCAAAAATGTGTCCACGGACTCACTGACTGACTGACTCACTGACTCACTGACTTTGAGTCTCTCGAGTGTCGGCATTTTAATCGGCAGCTGGTCAGCCACCCGGACGAAAAGAGACTCGAACAGAGTCTCCAGCTGCACGATCGACGGAGGAAATGAATCAAAGGAACACGCTAGAGGAGGGCGGGTCAATTATATTCAGGACAAACACACCATTTCATCCAAGAGAGGATGAAGAAACAGAACTTTCTTTAAAGTACGTGGAGCTAGAGCATTCCGCATGCGTCGGAGGGTCCAGGAGGGGGGGAGATTGACTCCTCAACACAATGCAGAGGAAATCAAACAAAACGGAACGGAGGAAACCCTCCAGCCTGATAAATCAATTCAGACGTCCTAGAAGCGAGACAGGCTGAGTTGAATCCTCGAAGAAGATTAACTTTTCTCAACCTTCTCTTTCTCCAGAAGGGTTCTTTTTCGTCTTCTACTGTTCTGTTCATTTTGATTCTCTTTTCGTTCGCTCCGTTCTCTTGCGAGTGATCCTCTTTTCTCATCTCTGCCTCGCTCTTCCTGGTCCCTCCCGACCTTTCGAAGTTTGTCAGCTTCTGCATGAAGCCGCAGCGTGTCCCTCATTTGCTGTGTGGCTTTTCTGCACACACACACACACACACACACACACACACACAGAAAGAGAGAGAGAGAGAGAGAGAGAGAGAGAGAAGCACACAGGCACACACACGGACACACACACGCACACACACGCGCATCAATACAAAAAAGACGAGTGGAAGAGACTGACAGAGACAGAAGGCTGTCACTGCCTTCAACTCAAGCTGAACGGTAGAGTAAGATCTATTGGGGGGGGACTTGGTGCGTAAGAAAAGATTCTCCACGGAGAGAAAGAAGACATGCAATCTTGCGAGGCTTTGTGTATATCTTTGTTTTCAGCTATTCACCATGAATCGCGTCCTGCTTTTAATGACGTTGCCACTGAGAAGAGAGCTTGCCGCGATTCTTTAGAGAACAGAAATCTTTGAAAACCTCTGCACAGGTCAGACAGAGCGTACTGCAATGATTAGATTGTCTTTTCTCCTATGCCCATATTCTCAAGTAGCCCGCTCGCTGACTTTGCAACATCCTGGAATTGGCGTTCGAGGTTCGCCTTTTCTTTCATACAGCCTTCTTTTTCATACAGAATTCTTTTTACTGTATGAAAGAAACGCTGACTTTGCAACATCCTGGAATTGGCGTTCGAGGTTCGCCTTTTCTTTCATACAGAATTCTTTTTCATACAGAATTCTTTTTCATACAGAATTCTTTTTACTGTATGAAAGAAAACGCTGACTTTGCAACATCCTGGAATTGGCGTTCGAGGTTCGCCTTTTCTTTCATACAGAATTCTTTTTCATACAGAATTCTTTTTACTGTATGAAAGAAAACGCTGACTTTGCAACATCCTGGAATTGGCGTTCGAGGTTCGCCATCGAATGTGAGGTTTGTGTCTTCTCAAATGCGAGTTGCCTTTGCAGAGTCCAGAAGCAGGCGCACGCAGCGTCCATTTGTTTCTTCGGCTCTTCTTCTTCCTCCACGGCTCCTCGGGCGGTCGTCTTCATCTCTGTGCGGCTGCGGGGACTGAGAGAGTCCAGAGACAGACGCTCTCCACCTGCAAGGGCAGACAGAAACCAGAGCGAACCAGAAAATTGACAGATTAGGTGTATTCATGCACAAGAGGAATCCTACACTTTCAAAGATGCGATACAAAGGGTGCATGGCGAGAGAGACGCGCGTCGAATACAACAACAGAAAGATGCAGAAGCGACGTATTTGATTGTCATGCGCTTGGGAAACTCTCACAAGCAAGGGATGCCTGGATGGGCCAAGTAAGTGAGGGTACAGGTTCTAGGTGGATCTGGGGGGGCGAAAAATACGGAGGAAGGGCCAGAAGCAAGCAAGAACTAGAAGCCGAAAGAACTGGGTTAGGATGGGTCTCCATGGGGACCTTGAGAGATCTCAACGGAGACGCAGAGAGCCCCCCTGAATAAGTGACGGGGTGTGTAACTGTGAAGATGAGTGCTTTGCTTTATCTTCAGAAAGAGAGACGCAAAAACGTCGCTTTCATATTCTCTGCGAGAGAGACAGACTGTGAATTCGACTGACTGACTGTCGACAATTTTTGTTTTCCTTTCGATCAGGGACCTCTTTCTCTTCTCGTCCCACTCTGGAGAGACGAAGATCGGACATGGATAGGAGGACTTGTGCCGTTTGCGGATGTCACTCTGAAGGTCTTCATCGACGCCTAAGCGTCCAGATGCCATGCTCTGCAGAGAGAGAGAGAGAGAGAGAGAGAGAGAAGCAGGTAGGCACACAGCTAGATCGACGGGTTGTTGGACGAGTATGGGGTGCGAAGAAGAGGAAGGGACTGAAGAACAGAGAGGAAAAGGAGTGGGGTAAAAATTGCAAGAAAAGAAATTGCAATCAGTTTCATCTCAGTCCGAAAGAGAAAACAGGTTCACTGGAGCTGAGCGGTACTTCGAGATACAGGACATGATACAAAAGAGTAGGTTCCAACGCCGCCGCATCCAGACTAAAAAGTGATTCCCAAACCACAAAAAAAAAAGCAAATGTAAGAAAACAACAGAAAGAAAGCAACGGACCCACCCCCCAGGCAAAGACAGGGGACGGCTGCTCGAGGTCCAGGGACTCATCACCCCCCACAAGGCAAATGCAATGGGCAAAACCGCAGGCGACTCGGGAGATAGGAGGGAAAGAGTCGTCGACTGCCATCGGCCTGCACGACAAAGGAGCAAAACAAAATGTTAACAATCAGGCAGGCAGGCACGCCTTTGTGCAGACAGACACACCGACAGATTGACCCTCTCAATCTACCCTTGATAGAAGGGCAGACAGAGAGACTGACTGACTGACTGACTGACTTTGGGATCTGTACCCACTTCACTGCCTGGAATCCGACCCCAAGTTGGTCCTTTCTGTTGTCCCCCCAACAGTATGCCGCCGCCTTCCTCCTTGCTCTCAATAGCGGCACTGCCACGGTGAACTCGTCCCCTGCCGCCACACACGTCCACAGAGAGGGTAAACGCTCCTGCGGCAGAAAGAAACAAGAGGAACCGCAGAGGGACAAGACACCGGTCAATTAAAGAGGGATAGGTGTACCGAGGTGTACAGAGGCAAAGACACATACAGACACAGAGAAGTGGAGAATGACACCGACAGCCACAAAAGCAACGGGGCGACAAAACACGCTTGGAGTTCCACGTTTGCCATGCACCCTCACTCACTCACCTGGTGGAAGGAACCCCGGATCGATCGGTAAAAGACAAGAATGAAACCGAAGGCTAGACGGTCGAATGACAGAAAAAAAAATCCATTTCGATCTGTTCATACAGGATGACTCTTGAGCTCGGTCAGATATGGAGACGGTCTTAATACAAGCCTTTGACATGAAATTCTCAAAACTTGACTTCCCCTTCGCTCAGGCATACGAGAATTCCACGAACAGACATGCTACGACAAGCCGTCTCTCTTCGTGCATTGAACACTCGCGCTTCTTCGAAATTGAAGAGAGAGAAAGACAACAGACACATGGAGAGGGGGGGCAAGGCCCGGACAGAGACAGACACACAAGAGTCGGAAAGTAAAGCTAAAGCGGGAGGCTTCACAGAGACGGACCCAGAGATAGACGGTGCCTGACGTTAGGGAGAAAGCGATATACAGGCTGGTAGATCGACACTGGCAAATAGAAACAGATAGAGAGGCATGGAAACACAGACAGACAAATTGAGAGGGTCTCTCATCCAACTTGTCTGCATGTCCAGAATTATTAGAGTCACTCACTCATGCACAGGTTTTTTTGTCTCCCTATCAATGCGTTCTGCAGAAGAATTAACGTTCTCCTTTTATCAGGAAGGCCGACTGACTGACTGACTGTCTGGACCAGCTCCGTGAAATCGGTTGGTTCCATGATGTCCTCCATCATGCATAGGGACTGCACACATGTGTACACACACACACACACACACACACACGCGCACCGAGGAAGCACAGGCTTATTTTGAAAGGACGAGCAAGAAGAAGAAGGGTCCATCAAGTCTCTCAGATTGAATGACCCTTCTCTCTCCATGTCTCTATCTGCACAGAAAAACCTGTTGGATTTGGAACGAATGAGTCTCCTCTCAACGCCTTGCTTGTTGGATTCGTTTCAGAGGTGGTCTCACGCTTTGAGTTTTGGATGTTTCGTCGGTGACCTACCTACCCACCTCTGCTTTTCCACAGACGAGGAGCTTGTGGTCACTTGTGATGAAACAAGAATGGAACGCCGCAGCAGCAACTTGAGTGATCTGCACGCAATCACAGCATGCACTTGTCGTGTCACAAGGGGTGGAGAGGAGATGAGTGAGATCGCAGAAAGAAAGATTCATGCACGAACGGCCGGAGCATCATTCTACCGTTTCTTCCTTCCTTTGATCGGACAGGAAGAGAGAGAAGAGAACGCCAGCCGACATCTGCGCGCAGAAACTGAAAAGCTGACAATATGCTCGGGCTGCTTGTCTCTCTTTTGGGGGGTCCGAGGTATGAGTGTCCTGGAAAATTCTCTTCACAGAGAAGAGCAAGGAATGGACCCTGTTCACGCTAGTGAAAGAACAGCATCACGATCAAACAGCCAGCAAGCCAGAGACAGACAGACAGACCTTTGTGTCGCTGTCCAGTTTGACTAATTGAGGTTCGCTCTCGTCGTTCTGTGTCCCTGTGCCCAATCTGCCGTGCAGCCCAGACCCCCACGCCCACGCCTTGCCGTCTCTGTCGATGGCCAGAGTGTGGGACCGTGCAAGGACAACGGAATCTATTAGACGGCCCCGGAGACTCACCTGCACGCACAGGCTCAGGAAAGTGAAAGCGAGAAAGAAGGAGAGCATGGAGATATCAGAAGAAAAGAAAAAGCGGTGTGAGGGGCACAAGCAAATGGAAACGATCGAATGAATCTGCCGCTAAATCTCTCTCTGATGGTTCCAAAACAAGCTACACGGCTCCTGTCTCTCTCGGGAAATGATTTTCTTCTTCGCCGTCTTTCTCCTTTCTTTCGTTCTTTCTTTCTTTCTCTCTCGAGAAACATCTTCTCCTCCTGTCTCTTTGTCCCCCACAGATTTCAATTCCCCCTGAGTTATCAGGTACCTCTCCAGCGACAAGCCATGCAGTCGAGAGAGATTGCATCATTCGTAGACTCAATCAACGGGCTCACCCACCCACCCACCCACCCTTCGGGGCACAGCCACACAGTTGGGATGGAAAGAGCCTCTGCCGAGCTTCCCGTGTTCGTCCCTTCCCCACGTATAGAGAACACCCGCAGGCGAGATGTACGCGGAGTTGTCCTCTCCAGCCGCGACATCGATTGCCCCTCCATGGATGTGGTCAAGCAGCCGAGGCGAAGGACAGGGCTCGCTTACCCACCTTTTTCCTAAACCCAATTGACCCTCATCTCCCCGCCCCCAAGCGAATATCTTCCCGTCCTCCGAATCGCACAGCGCCAGTGTGTGTGCACCCCCGCATGCCACCTTGATCACAGACCAGGGCAGGCTGACTTGCTTGGCAACTGGCACGTCCTCTAGCGATTTGGCCTTCAAGCTGGCGGCGTTCTCTCCTGACTCGTCAGGCCGGCTCTGCGTGGATGGATGGATGGATGGATGGATGGATGGATGGATGGAGGCAGAGAGAAAAAAAAAATCGAGGAAAAGTGGAGGGGGAAAAGTGAAAAGACAATTGTGCGTGGAACAAACATCTGGACTGATAGAAAGTTCAAAAGATACGTACAGCTTCAGTTCAGCCTGTCAATGTGCAAGTGCGTGGACAATGGCGTTTTAAACCGACAAATTTTCAACTCTAGAGTGGATGCATGTAAACTAATTGCGGAATTTACACAGCTGTTGGGTCTGCCTGTCGGTGTTTTGATTCTTGATGACCGTCTTCTGTTCTTTTGTAACTCTTTATTTTTAGATGTCTTTCTCCGCCCTGCAGTAACCTTCGTCAGAGACGTCATGATTTCTCTCTCAGAGGATCGCCTGTCGACCCCCCGTGCTTCTTTTTCATCAGGCACATCTTCTTCTTCGTTCCACATCTCCTCTTGATCGTTCTCGGAATGAATTCGCCTGTCTGAGGTGTCCGTCTCCTTTCATGTGTCTTTCCGCTTCCTTTCGGGTCACCCTTCTTTTTCCCTTTCTTTCTTTCTTTCTTTCTTTCTTTCTTTCTCTGACTCAACGAACGGAAAAGATAACCGACCTCCAACTGCCCGGTTTGTCCGCAGTCTGAAGCCCCCCACGTCTGCACGCCAAGGAGAGGCAAGCAGATGTGCGTCGTCTATCTTTCGTGCATACAAGCAATCGATACATGTACATTACACGTGGATTCCCACAAGTGACAACACAAGAAGGAGATTTCATCGCTGTTACCTGTCTACAGACAGACAGGCACAGAAAAGAGACATGCACACACGAGACAGAAAAAGGCATTCCCACCGGGCGCAAAGACAGAGATCGATGGAGGGGGGAAAATGTTAATGGAGGCAGAGCGAGTCCCCCACCACGCGACTTTTGGTTCTCTCTTTGATGATTGGCGGACGAAAAGAAAAAAGCAGACTTTTTTTTTTTCTTCTTTTTTCTTTGATGATTGGCGGACGAAAAGAAAAAAGGAGACTTTTTTTTCTTCTTCTTTTTTCTTTGATGATTGGCGGACGAAAAGAAAAAAGGAGACTTTTTTTTTTTTTCTTCTTTTTTCTTTGATGATTGGCGGACGAAAAGAAAAAAGAAGACTGCATGTCCGACCACCTGACTCTGATCCATATAGCTAGAATCACTGAGCTTGCGTGTCGCTCTACGAAAAGAACACTGACTGACTGACCCATAGTTGTCCCGATTTGGTCACAACGGCGTTGTGCATCCCCCCGGCAGAAATGCAAACGATGTCGCTGGACTTCCCGGTGTCCTGCCAAGATGAATATCGACACGCGAGTGGAAGACGCGCACTCATTTTCACAGCTCATTTCGTGAACGCCTTTGGGTACAAAGAAAGAAAGACACAGATGCAAATGCGGGTTTCTGTATTGAGACAAAAGGGCAGACGAACGAATTCTGAGAAAGAGGGATGGAGGGAATTGAGCGATGCTGCTCGAGAAAGAGGAGATACAGACAGTACGTGTTTGTATTTCTTATGTGTACTGGGTGAGAGAAAGAGAACACGGACAAGCCCCGAATCAACGACACAGTGCATAGGCGTCCCTTTCTCCACTCAGCCCAGGTCGACCCTCAACAAATTTCTTTCAATGGCCCGGTCCCCACATCTACATTGGCATGCATGCATGTAAAACTGAGTTAGTAGCCTTTTGTGTTCTCCTCTTCACAAAAAAAGCAATTAAGCAACAAACAAGAAGCCGAAAGAAAAGAATTCATTTGATCAGACAAAAGGAGAGGAAAGAAAAGGAAAGGAAGGCATTGGGGGTCTGCGTGCGTTCCCCCTCATGGACCTCCTTCTCTATCTACATTGCTATTTTGCTCTTGTGCTCTCTCTGCAAAGACGTGCGTCGCATCGATCGACAAATTGCCACAGACGGACCTCATGCCTGCATGCAGAAAGAAGAAAGGGGAGGAAACAAAAGTACAGAGCAGAGCAGCAACAATGAGGGAGATACTGATGTAGGTGAAGCACAGGAGGGCGGAAGATGGAGAGGAAGGAACGGAGGAAATTTGGGCAGAACTCCGTGACTGAAGAAGCAGGGAGGAACAAGAGAGGAAATGTACTGGGACACCCCGAAGAAAAACTCAAATGGCAGGATTGTGAGGGAGGATGCATAAACCCGAGAGAAAAAAAGGTGGGAAGAAGGAATGGGAAGAAGGAGAATGATGCACGGACAACTGCCGCCAACACACGTCCAAGTACAGGTGCATGCGTGCGGGTGCTTTCCATCTATCCCACTGACCCTTTTTCTCTAACGTTTGGCCTTCTTGTTTGCAGAACGACCTGCGGATATGGGAATTAAGCGATGAGGAATCGAACGGCCAATCAAAAGGCATCAAAGGTCAAGAACAAACAAAAACTCAAGGCGGAAAGCAAACGATCGACAGAAAAGGGAAAGACAATTTGCGGACCGGGAGCAAAGACAAAATGCCAGATTGCACAGCTGCACACAACAAAAATGAGACAAAGTCTCCTTGCCCTAGAAATAAAAAACAGCAACTCTCACGAGACAACTGTGCGCAAGCAAGTTCACCGCAGCGATGGATGCCTGCAGGGTCTGTTTGTCAATGCCGGTGAGCAACAACTCAAAAGAAAGAGTGATGCCACACCACCTCGGGGGGTACAATCATTTGTTTATTTCCCAACTGGCCGATGGACCCTCCAACCCCACGCACCTACCTTGACTTTTTTGATTTCCTGTGGTTGGTACACCGTGAAGCTTCCCCTGTCCTGTTCACCCTCCTCCTCCAGCCCCAGCTGCTTATGCAGATTCCGACCCCACCCCCAGAGCTTCCCCTGCTCCTCAACCGTCGTGCCCCCCTGGGCAGCAAGGGAGTGAAAGGGTCCCACAGCCACCTGCAGGCTCTTAAGAGAGACGCATGCTTGTGCACAAACGCTTAGAATCCCTCGCGCTGTGTGTCGCCGAATATGGAAAAGAGAGTTTGCATGACCAACCAGGCACAAACAAAGAAGTACTAGCTGACAACCCCCTTAACGACGGACGAAGACATCTGAAGGAAACGGAGAGTTCCATGCAAGTCCAGTCCATTGCAAGAACGAAACTAAGTAGGAAGGAACATTCGGAGGATAGGAGCCATATCAAAGAGGACTAGCCAGAAAAAGTGGTAGGAATACATGCGGAACACCCCAAGGCCAAGAGAAAAGAGATCAAAAGACAAACCGCCAAAGCAAATACGGCCAAAAAGCAGAAAGCGGCGCAGACAGATTTAGAAGATATGTAGTGTCCACACGAGCCCCCCCTTTCATTCTCCTTGTGGGGGCAAAGTGAAAGAAAATAAAGCCTACGCACCTCGACCACTTTGTCTAGGCCAGGGACTTGTTGAGGGACAGGAACAACCTCACCATCCGGAGGGCCCATCAGTACTCCGGTGGCAGGTCCCATCCCCCACCCGAACACGCGGCCCTTGGCAGACACTGCAAGCGTGTGAAAGACACCACAGGCGACCTGCAGAGCCATAGAAATGAGGAAACAAACAAAGCAATCAAAACTTCTGAGTCAAGGCAGAGTGATCCGATCAACATACGCAGAGCTGTAACGGCCATCAAGGAATTTCTTTCTGTGCCTCACTTACTTGCGCATTCACTCGCACAGAGGATAGCTGGTGCTTTCAAAAACGTTCGCAAGAAGCCAAAAGGCCCATCAGCATATTCCACATGGAGGCATCAGAAGCGCCTTCTCTTTGGCTTTCACATGCAATCAAAAGAGAAAGACCATAAATGACACAAAGAAAGGCAGCTTAGAAATGAATAAACAGACAGACAAGACAGACAGACAGACAGACAGACAGACAAGACAGACACACAGACCTGTTTTGTCAGATTGGTCAGAGAGGTCACTTCCCGTGGAGTTAGACAGTCCCCAGCCTCACCTGCACATCAGTCCATCCATCCATTTGATTGGTCCATTCATGCTTCGATCGATTGCTCAATCAACATACAAGAAGATGAAAAGGAATTCATGCAATCGGGTGGATTGTCTTGAATCAAGTTGGGTTGCTATTCTGACAGGAGTGTAAGCGGGACCGATCCAACTTGTACAAAGAAAGACTCTTGCCTGCCTACCTGCTTGCGTGTCTGCCTGCCTGCCTGCCTTCCTGCATGCCTCCATTTTCCTTCCAAACTTCAACTTCCTCCCTCCCAGCGTGATCCCAGCATGTCGAGAGAGTGCACACGCGGACGGAGTACGTCCTTTTTACTTTTCCTTGCGAAAGAACATCAGTCGGGTGATGTTTCTTCCTTCACTTCTTCTGATGATGTGTCGAAGCAAAGCCATACAAGCACCCATGTAGACAGCCAGGCAACAAACCACCGAGGCGAGCTCCCACAACGCCAAACAAGAAATTCTCGATCGATCATGACTGTCTGCACATCTCAGCAATCAAAGAGCGAACGAGAGAACCACTGACCGTGTCCAAGTCTCCCCAGCTCTCCGTTCCCCCAAGTGAAGAGCCTCCCTGATTGGTCTATTGCTGCTGAGTGTGCCTCTCCTGCCGAAACCTGGTCCACCCGAATGTCCTCTGCCTCTGCCACAGTCTGGAAGGTGCTCGGCAGAATATGACGAGGCGCAAAAGCGGACACGTCATTGCCGAGACCCAAACGCCCGTTCCCCCCATGCCCCCAGGAGTATGCGGCCCCCTCGCTGGTTACACAGAGAGCGTGTTTGGTCCCTGCAGACACGGAGACAACCTCCACGTCCCCCAGTGTCTCCACCCACCGGGGCGTCCACACGTCGCCGGGTTTTGCCAACCCAAGTTGTCCGTGGGAGTTTCCTCCCCATGCATACAGGCGGTGTTCGTCTGTGACGGCTAGTGTGTAATCCGGTCCGCAGGACACGGTGAGAATGCTGACGGGGTTTTTGCTAACGGTTTTTTCGAAGTGATGCACGAGGCAGATCGGACGGCCGTAGGAGAAGTTACCTGAATGCAATGCATCACACACAAACAAAAAGAAAAAGCAACGGAGATTCAACGCATCACACACTCTTCCGTGTTTTCGAAACAATCGGGGATGATTGCTGCATCCTGGTGAACGGTATGTTGGGACATATTAATCGATCATTAGCTGTCTTTCGAACAGAAAGTTCACATGAAGAGAGACATGTCTACGCGAAAATCGAAATATCGGAGGTTGGACACAGAGCTTGCTGAACTGTCTAGGTGGACACAGAGCTTTCTGAACTGTCGAGGTGGGCACAAAAATGAAGCTAGTCGATGGAATGAAAGGAAAGACAGTGAAACAAATAGAAACGGAACACACACAAAAAGAAAAGAAAAGAAGAGAAGAACATAGACTAGGAGCGAACCGGAGGGAAGCCAAGAGCGAGGCGATTTCAGTCTGGTAGCCAGAAGGTACAGGGGGCAGCGCGAAGGCAGGTGAAAATGGAACATAGTTGCAGGGAGGTTGGGCATGAAGGATAATGTGGCATGCACGATCATCTGCATGACATGCCTGCGGTCCCAAGAATTCACCAGGCGCAAAGCATGCAACAAGGAAGGAAGAACCACAGCATCCATGCATTCATGGCAGGGTTATTGCACGTGCATGCAGGCCTACCCACCCACTCACCCAAGTTGGCCTTTTCGGCGTCTGAGAACTCTTTGCAGCCAAGCCGCCCCCTTGCCAGCATCCCAAAAGCCCAAAGCACCTGAAAATTGTTTTGGTTTTTCAGCTTTGCAATCACCATTGAGTGATGGTGCCCGCAGGCCACTTGCACAACTTCCCATTTTTCGAAGTTTGGCACCACCACGGGCGTGTCCACAATAGCGTCTGCCAGGCTCCTGTCGTTCTCGAAGAATGTGGACTCCGTGAAAGAGGACAGCGCCAAAACATTCATCAAATTTTGGCCCCAGACGAACAACTGAGCAGGCTTTTTGTTCTCGGTCGTCGGGTCCTCTCGCCCAGCGACCATCGAGTGAAAGGGCCCACAAGCCATCTTCCCAAAGTAGGAAGAGCCTGCTGTGTCAAAACCTCCCTGCTTCTTCATGCCTTCGGAGCTTCGTTTGCAAACAGGAGAGACGGAATACGGGAGTGAATCAAGAGACACCCAAAGAAGCTCTGGATGTCGTCAGACTGACTGCACAGTGGACAGTCGCGATTGGTTCCAACGTTCTGCACATGTGCCTTTGACTCTTTGTTACAAAGCTCGCCTCTCTTGAACGCGGAAGAGACCTGCGGCTGCATCCATTGCAAGCGTCTTTCTTACTATAATTAACAGTACACGGTACGTACATGCATGCATGCATATACATAAAAACGAGAGTGGGCGCGCGAATTGCGCGCGCGCGCCGAGGTGTTTCGCGGATTCGCTACAAACGGAGCATAGTGGCAGAAGTATACACAAACTTTGCATGCACTATATATATAGCTAGCTTTAAATTGCAGAATTCAACACAACTCATGTCTGCAGGGATGTTGTCGTCTCTCCTGGATCAAGCGATTGCCCCCTAGATTGTCCCCACGATGACTGATGCAGAGCAAACTTTCATGCGATTTCTGCATGATCACCCTTGACCGTGTTTTTTGATAAGTCAAACACTTGCCAGATCGAGGCTGCAGTCAGGGACTGGGTGCATGCAGCGCCAAGTTCACTATATAAGTCTTCTGTCTCATCAATCAGGCGGGTTCCAATTCTTCAGAAGTACACGTCTACGGGCATCATCGACTTACGTCCTTCCTGTGATTGTTTTTTCAATCTCTGAATCAGAAGCATGGAAGACGTCCCGAAGACCGTCAGCCGTGGGCGCGTCAGATTGATTTCGGAGACAGCCGCGTACCAGGCATCTTTTGATCGCTTCAAAGAAGACGAGCTGAACGGTTACACAGCGGGGAAGGCCAAACGGTGCGGGGCCGAAGGACGTGTGGTGCAAGTGTACTCGGACCAGACGGTGACGATT
>JAHBMJ010001646.1:0-27893 GCA_018398765.1 Chromera velia
CCCTTTTAGTTGTTGTACAACTCCTTTGCACCGAGGCAACCACTCCCACGAGCAACCAGAGGTGTCCAGCCAACACAGATACCGGAGGGAGAAAAAATTCCGGAATCTGTAACCCCTCCAAAAATGAAGTTCTGGAACAACAAGCTGAACACGATTTCGTCATTGTCAAGCTTTCCAATATAATCCAATGGAACGCTTGACAACGAGATTTTGTGGATAGAGGCCCATTCTATTGACCCGACTTTCTGACTGGAGGAGAACTTTCTAAAGACCTGACTGAAAATTTTTCAGATCGGCATTTTGAATCAAATTTTTGATGGGTCAGCGCGCAGCCGGGAAGTGCTTTTTAGCCTTGGTAGCCGGCCGGGCCCTGGCCCGCAATGCGTAGCTTGCCTTCCGGGGCCGTCATATGGTTGGTCAATCTAAAATCGGCTCCCAAAATCGGCTTTCCGTCGAATGTTTCAAGTCGATCAGAGCACAAACTAGTGCCGCCTCTCTCCCATCACACAGACTTGCTCTCCAGCGATGAAAGTAGGCTTTATCGAAAGCCCAGAGGATTGGCTTCTTTGCTTTTTCTTAGGTTTATGACATTCACTCTACTGGTTGCCCTGAGAGGGCAATTTCGATCTTTCATCACGAAGGGCACGGCCCGTCTCCACGCAAAGGGGCCTACAAAGTTGCCCCAGTAAAGCTTCCATTGAATCCCTTCCATGCATGCGCTCTAACAAGCTCTAGATGAGGAGCTGGAAAGGCTTTCTGGATGAGGGGGCTAGCTCTGGGTGGCCAGAAGGTGAGCCACTTTATGAATTTTTATATATCTGTGCTGCAGGTCAGACTGAGCCTTTCTCGGAGGACCGTTTGTCGGTGCTTGCGTTTCGTAAGGAAGCATTACGGCTGATAATCTCGGGTGATCTAAAGTTGTGGGAGTGAGGCGCAGCTCTTGTTTGCATGAGAATTTGGAGGTAGGGCTCCTGGGTGGACTAAGACCCAGTGGCCAGTGCCGGGCCTCACCCAGAAAAAACAAGAACGCTATGATGGCTGGTCGTGGGCAAGGCCCTCTGGCTAGAGGCTATCGATCGATTAGGCTTTCAGAAACTAAGCATTTACCTCTTGCACGGTCATAGTGCTCAACATTTGTTTGGTTGAACTGCTTTCTGTGGGTGTTAAATCGGCAGATCTGTTTGCGGACATTCATTCTTACCTTTCATGGGGGTTACCCGCTGTGTGCTCCCTCCTTACATCAGTGTGCGAATTCGGCGTATTCCATTAGAAGTAAAAGTTAGCTTGTTTGTATATTACACTGCGCATTGTCACATGCCTACAGAGTCTGCAATCACTCCCCAACATATCAACATACTATAACTCTTTCACCTCACTCATGTCTAACAATTTCCAACATATACACCACAAACCCATTAAACCTTATCTTTAAAAGTTGTTCATACTTTCATGCAGGTAAGAAACAATAAATAGAATCATTCTAAGTGCTTTCAAGACTTAGTTTTTTATATAAAATTTAGTGTGATATATAGAAAATTAAAAGTCACTTTCTAGTACAAAAGTTTCAATTGTCAGTACAGTCAGTTAAAGGTGGAGGCAGAGGAATGCAAGTGTTTCAGAAGGGCTGAAGCAAAGGAATTTAAACTGAGAACGGGCGGCTGGCGGCTAGAAGAGAAAGAACACAACCTGAACACGATCTAGGCGTAAAGGGGGGGAGAGGTAGTGGAACGAGAAAAAGCGCAACACATAGATGGAGGTGTAGGGATATAAATGACGGCTGAAGCGAAAGAGGGACAAGCGAATGGCTGGCAGAAGAAGGCTGGAAGAGAAAGAATATGACCTAAGGGTGGGAGACAGAAAGAGGGAGGCACATAACGGGAGACAAAAGACCGCAACACTAAACTGGAAGTACAGGCATTCAAGTGAGGCCTGGAAGTAGAGGGAGACAAGTGAATCTAGCAAGCGAATGGTTGACACTGTCAGCTGAAGGCCGAAAGAGAAGAAACGTGAGCTAAAGGTAGGAAACAGAAAGGTAGATGCAGATAGCCGCAGATCGCAAGAGCAGAGAGGATGCAGAACAGAGATAGAAGCTAAGAAATGATATTATGATCAAAGGATTAAAATAAGAAGGAGAAAAGGAAGGGGCTCGTAGCAGAATGTAGCAGAGAACTCGAGGGGACTGGTCCCCAGGAAGAAAAGAAATACTGTATGGAAGAGGCAGAATACACCCTGAACGCAATAGGCATAAACGGAGAGGCAGGTAGCGGAAGTAGAAACTTTAAGCTTTCAGCACAAAGGTAAAGGTGGAGGCAGAGGAATGCAAGTGCTTCAGAAGGGCTGAAGCAAAGGGATTTAAACTGAAAACGGGCGGCTGGCGGCTAGAAGAGAAAGAATGCAACCTAAACATGATCTAGGCGTAAAAGGGGGGAGAGGTAGTGGAATGAGAAAAAGCGCAACACATAGATGGAGGTGTAGGGACATAAATGACGGCTGAAGCGAAAGGGGGGCAAGCGAATGGCTGGCAGCAGAAGGCTGGAAGAGAAAGAATATAACCTAAGGGCGGGAGACAGAAAGAGGGAGGCAGATAACGGGAGAAAAAAGACCGCAACACCAAAGTGGAGGTACAGGCATTCAAGTGAGGCCTGGAAGCAGAGGGAGACAAGTGAATCTAGCAAGCGAATGGTTAACACTCTCAGCTGAAGGCCGAAAGAGAAGAAACGTGAGCTGAAGGTGGGAGACAGAAAGGTAGATGCAGATAGCCGCAGATCGCAAGAGCAGAGAGGACGCAGAACAGAGATAGAAGCTAAGAAATGATATTATGATCAAAGGATTAAAATAAGAAGGAGAAAAGGAAGGGGCTCATAGCAGAATGTAGCAGAGGGCTCGAGGGGACTGGTCCCCAGGAAGAAAAGAAATACTGTATAGAAGAGGCAGAATACACCCTGAACGCAATAGGCATAATTAAACGGAGAGGCAGGTAGCGGAAGTAGAAACTTTAAGCTTTCAGCACAAAGGTAAAGGTGGAGGCAGAGGAATGCAAGTGCTTCAGAAGAGCTGAAGCAAAGGGATTTAAACAGAGAACGGGCGGCTGGCGGCTAGAAGAGAAAGAATGCAACCTGAACACGATCTAGGTGTAAAGAGGGGGAGAGGTAGTGGAACGAGAAAAAGCGCAACACATAGATGGAGGTGCAGGGACATAAATGACGGCTGAAGTGAAAAGAGGGCAAGCGAATGGCTGGCAGCAGAAGGCTGAAAGAGAAGGAATAAGACCTGAGGGCGGGAGACAGAAAGGCGGAGGCAGCTGACGGGAGACAAAAGACCGCAACGCCAAAGTGGAGGTACAGGCATTCAAGTGAGGCCTGGAAGCAGAGGGAGACAAGTGAATCTAGCAAGCGAATGGTTAACACTCTCAGCTGAAGGCCGAAAGAGAAGAAACGTGAGCTGAAGGTGGGAGACAGAAAGGTAGATGCAGATAGCTGCAGATCGCAAGAGCAGAGAGGACGCAGAACAGAGATAGAAGCTAAGAAATGATATTATGATCAAAGGATTAAAATAAGAAGGAGAAAAGGAAGGGGCTCGTAGCAGAATGTAGCAGAAGGCTCGAGGGGACTGGTCCCCAGGAAGAAAAGAAATACTGTATGGAAGAGGCAGAATATACCCTGAACGCAATAGGCATAAACGGAGAGGCAGGTAGCGGAAGTAGAAACTTTAAGCTTTCAGCACAAAGGTAAAGGTGGAGGCAGAGGAATGCAAGTGTTTCAGAAGGGCTGAAGCAAAGGGATTTAAACAGAGAACGGGCGGCTGGCGGCTAGAAGAGAAAGAATGCAACCTGAACACGATCTAGGTGTAAAGAGGGGGAGAGGTAGTGGAACGAGAAAAAGCGTAACACATAGATGGAGGTGTAGGGATATAAATGACGGCTGAAGTGAAAGGGGGGCAAGCGAATGGCTGGCAGCAGAAGGCTGAAAGAGAAGGAATAAGACCTGAGGGCGGGAGACAGAAAGGCGGAGGCAGCTGACGGGAGAAAAAAGACTGCACCGCCAAAGTGGAGGTACAGGCATTCAAGTGAGGGCTATTGAGGGCTGCATTGCCAAGCGGAAGGAAAATAGATTAAGGATGACTTCTAGGTAGTCTTCCTATGCCTTCGTAGATCAGCTCGCCTGAGATCATAATGAGGAAACCAAGGCTATAATAGAGCCAAGGTGCGCAGAGCACAATAGCATATGCATAGTCCATTGGTGAGATCCCTCTGTGGATCGAACCGTTTCCATTTGATCCATCGAACACGCTGGTCAGGGCTAGAAAGTAATGATGACCCCAAAAAACATGCACAGCATGAATCCATGTATCTCGGAATGGCTTTCCAGGCCCTAATAATATCGGCCCGAAATAGCGATCAAAACAACTCCCCCCTTGGCCGAAAGCTTACTGGACGCCGCCAAATAAACACAAAGCAGACGATGCGTAGCAACTCCACAGCACAAAACCAAAGCAAGGCAAAGAGCAGCAAAGATCGAGGTGGACTGAGCAGATGGGCACTCAGATCGCAAAGAAAATGCCGAGATCATTTGCGTTTGACAAACAGATACATGACTCAATGGAAGAACAGATATGCAGACCGTTACAGCCATCAATGACTTGAGGAGCAGAATCAAACAAAACAGGATTCAACTCGCAAAGACACCCGAAGGAAATCAAAATTGATTATTACTGCTCTGACTCTGACAAGAGATATAGACACAGATACGGATACGCAGACATCCAAACCTTTGACTGACATTCGCTCTAAATACAAAGATCACACAAGACTAGATGACTGCAGTAGAGACAGACGGATGCGGACGGACAAACGCATAGCGAAAAGGATGAAGAAGGATGCACTGGAGTCCGACGTTAAACCAAAATACCCAGCAGTCAAAGTCTTTCCCCCGGGAATGCACGCAAGCATACATTCCGTCACTTGACTTCTCTTTCACCCCCTTATCCCTCATACCTGCTCTCTTTATGCATCACTAGGATGGAAAGAGAAAAGAGAGATAAACATAAGCAGAGCAGACAGCAAGTTGGATATAGACTGCAGAATGTGCACGCTACGAACACAGAAAAGTGGTACCCGTACGACAAATGAGCCTAATGACAACTGATAGTATTCATGTATTCATATGCAAAGACGAAACGAATTGCAGCATGATGTATGATCACTCAAAAAGAGAGAGCAAAAGAGCAAAGACTGTAGAGACTACAGATAGAAAGAGACTGTAAAGAGAGAGAGAGAGAGAGAGAGAGAGAGAGAGAGAGACACTGTGCAGTCAAAACAACTGCAAACAACTCAAACGAATTCAATCTGCAAAAACCCTCAAGACAAGACAGCGGTACGTCACGACCAAAGACAGCGGTCAAAAGACTACATGCTTGAAGAACAGAAAGATAAGGACATGAACAGAAAGAACAGAAAGAAGAAGGACAGACAAATACAAATCACAAAGAGCTGGCGCACAGCATGCTCATATGCGTGTTTTCTGACTTTTCCCCCTTGGACACAGCATGGATTGATCGAACCACCCAGCAACAGAAAAGACAAGATAGAAAAAGAGGTGGTACGGTTGAATCAGAAACAAACGACACGTCCGAAAAAAAATTCGGTTTCCCCTTTTCAGCTAGTAAGCACCACTCAGGCACTTATTAAAGAAATTGGACAAAGAACGAAAAAAGAAAAACTGAAGAAAACACATTAATTTGGGAACAAAAAGAAAGATAGAAAGTACAGAGAAGTTAAAGAGAGAAAAGAACTTCCAGACAGAAACTTTCTTTGTTGTTGGTTCTTTCTTTTTCTTTTTCGCTTATATGTGTGCAGTGGTGAGCTTGGTCACCACTTCACTCATTCAATCAAGTGCGGGCGGTCACAATACATACTTCCTTTTTCTTCCTCACAGTGACTCAGCGCAAAGCCAGGCAGGACACTTAAAGAAGGCCTGCTCTGAACAAAGCAAAACTGTATAAATAGAACAAGAAAACGTGTTTCGTTTTATTTATCTGCTTTCAATACATACACCGAAGGAAGCCTCTTCTCATCAATCTCTTTTCTCTCTTCAGTCTCCTTTTCATTAGCTCAAGTAGCCAAAACGATGGCCCTTTTCTTTCTAATTTCACGCTTCTTCTGTCTCCATGTGAAAGAATCTTCACTTTGAAAGAATCTTTGCTTCTCGCTTTATGCCCCCTCCCTCACACTCAAAACCACATCTGCTAAGAAGTGAATGCAAAGAGATGAAGAGATCAGAAGAAGCTTGGAGACAAAATGCAAACGCAAAGACAGAAAAAACAAGAAACAAATCGATTGACAACCGGCAGATGAAGGAGCACCTGCTTGCAAACACGGCAGCTTTTCTCTCCCTTGTACCCCACAGGCTCTGTATTTCACAAAAGTTACCAGCTGTATAGAGACGACATGCAGGTGCATATACTACCCACAGATGTGCATCTATACAGTTTGATGCCAACAGAGAAACCTGAAGAAAAAACATGAGTACTGTTCAGTGACTCCTCTCAGCTCAGCAGCGGAAAGAAGCACCAAACGAACAAACGACGTAAACTAATACAAAGAAAGAAAAGTAGCAAGTCTTACTGGCATAAGTGTGAAAATCAAAAAAGAGAAAATTTTATATATTCACAACAGTTTGCATGTTTAAATTCCCCCCCTGCTTTCAGGAGCTGCACCCTCCCCCCTCAATTCGATTTTTATCTCAAGTCACACAGTGACTCGGTAAAAGACCGCCAAAGGGAAAGAAGAGAGCAAAGATAACCCTAAACAGAAAAGAAAGACAAAACAAACATCGCGAGACGTGAGAGAGATCGACAAAGCATCGCTGCTAAGCAAGACAGATCGACAGAAGCGCAGACGCTGACTGAAAGGACAAATCACTGCAAGAGCATGATGCAGAGAAGATAGTTAGAGAAACATTCTAAGGGTGGTGGAAGCAACATTAGAAAGAGAACAGTTCTGCTGCCACACTGGCAATGGCAGTTTTGGTACTTACCACACATCTTGGTACAGACATTCGGAGTGTTATGCATGTGGAGACGGGAGACAGACCTATCGTGCGAGCAAGCAGAATCAATCAATCCCGTGAGTCCCCCACAGCACCAGCAGTCTTACCACATTCAGCCGCTCTGATATGGCTGAACGGCTAGACCTCTCTGAATACTCAACAAATGCAGCCTCACATGTGCGCTGGGATGCCATGCGCACTCATCAACGCGGTACGCACGCTTTGCACTCATACAGGAAGGACGAGCAACACACTCACAGTTCCGGATTCTGTGTGCACACTGTTTCATTCTCATCCTGCGTTTCGTTTCTTTCTTTCCTGGACTTCTCTTTGGTTTTCTTCAAATCTTTCTGGCGGCGTCTCTCACGTTGGTGCTCTTGTTACCAACGGAGACTGCTAGACCACTCAACTGCTCCTTCTTTTCTTTTCTGCATGGAAATGCCTGTTTTCCCTGCTGTTTGCCTTGTCCCTTCCCCTAAGTAAAGCCAGAGAAAGCCAAAGACACACAACCAAAAGCAAGATCGAATTCTCATCATGCATTGCTCGCTTCCCTGCAGCTCCCCTTTTCAAACCCAGCATCGAAATGCAAGACAAAGAAAGAGCGCCACCACAGAAGAGCACAATACAGAAAGAGAACAGAAGAAAGAAAAGAAGAGACAAAAAAAGAAGAGAGAGAGAGACACCCATACAAGCCCCAGCGATCCCTCCCTGCGATGCATGCAAAGTATAAAGACAAAGGAACAAACAGGAGAGATGAACCCCACTCCAACTTTCTTTTTCTTCCCCCCCCCAACTTCTGCATTCACGATTCATTTCCGTTCTCTGGCAGGCAACGAGATGGATACAAGGAACAGACACAAGACTAAGAATGCACTTCAATTCACACGATGCGCTGAAACGCACCCTTTCCCTTTCAACGGCTGCACCGTTTTGCTCAAACAGTTGTGCAGCATCTTCCTTTCACACAAAACAGCCAGCCTCCCCCCCCCTTTTTTCTATCCAACCAGCCCTCCACTGCTTTTACTTGCTTTTCCCCTTTTTCCTCCCAACAGCGAACTGAAGAGAGAAGATAAAAAGAGTGTAGAAAAAATTGAAAAGAAGCGGGAGATAGAAGCGAAAGACAAAGAACAGAAGATCGATGGGGACAACTACATGCAGACTGACTCATAAAAGAAGAGATGACATGATCCCAGACAAAGTAGACAGGTTTTGGCATAAGCAAGCAATCCACCCACGCCAAACAAGTCGCTTCATCTTCTCTTCAGACTTTGGAGACGGCCAGACGGAGAGAGAAGACAGTGGAATGAGTAGAGACGGGCACATTCAATCAGACAGAAAGTGAGAAAGCGGGGACAAACAGAATGACACAGTGCAACCATGAATGCATCTCCTTCCCTTTCTGTTTCTTCGCTTCCTTTTCCTCTGCCACCGGCCCCCACTTGGTGGGAATTGCGGATTTGTGGGTTCAAAGGAACCGGGCCGGGACTCGAAGCGACTCAAAGTCGAGGAGTTCACAAAATATACTTTCAAACCAGAAAGAAAGAACGAAACGCAATCCCAGTCACAACCACGCTGACTCATTCGCATCCAAACCCTCTGCACACATGCTGACATGTGCAGACCTCTATTCAGGTCTCTCTGCGAAACGATTGACACCTTGCTGACGCAAGAACCAGCAAAGCACAAACGGAGACGGCCTAGGGTATTTCACTTTGATGGAGGTGTACTAGGTTTTATAGTAAAAAACTTTACAAAAAAACAGTTTTTAGACATTTTTTTAAATAGATTCCTAGCCTAATTTTGCTAAAAAGTCATTTGAACACATGTAAAATCCATTATGGACCCGCTTTGATGCTGACAATGAGCAGCAGAACCTCAAAAGACGCTCTTTGATCTTGTTGCGAGAAAAAACGGTTAAGATTTGGCCATGAAAGACTGAATTTTCGTTTGCCGTCTCCATGTTGACACAGAATCTCCTTAAAGGAGCCCACCAAGCAATTTTTCTACTTCAATCGCTTTGGGTATCGCACTATACTCAGACCGCAGTTTCTCTGTCCCTACAGCTGCAGTTTTGCATCCAACAGATCGCATTTGAAGCTGAAAGAATCTCAGAATGTGAATCGCGTTTCTATCCTTTTGAACAGAATTGCACACGGAAGGACGCTGACCAAGGGAACCAGAATGGGCTGAAGAACGTCATAGAGACTGAGGAGAAGCGAAAACGAAGAGCAAGAAGAGGGAAAAGGCACTCGAGGCTTCGATGGGAGGAAATTTTGAAAGAAGAACGAGAACGAGACGCAGCTGCTTCACTTCCCGTCTCTCTCCTCCATGACCCACCCCGAGTGAAGCCCTCTGTCAAAGTTACCGTACAGCGTGGCTTTGGTAGCAATCGCCCTTTGCCACCGTACGTAGAAGCCTCTCGCACCTCCGCACTAGCCTCCCCGTTTCCATGTTTGCAAACAAAGGCCTCCCCCACCTCTGCACAAGCCACCCCGCCACCGTGCCCACAAGCAAAAGCCTTCCCCACCTCTGCACAAGCCACCCCGCCTCCGTGCCGACAAGCAAAAGCCTCTCCCACCTCTGCACAAGCCACCCCGCTTTCGTGCCTGTAAGCAAAAGCTTCTCCCACCTCCGTACAAGCCGTCCCGCCTCCGTGCCTGCAAGCAGAAGCCTCTCCTGCCTCCGCGCAAGCCATCCCGCCTCCGTGCCTGCAAGCAGAAGCCTCTCTCACCTCCGTACAAGCCTTGCCGCCTCCGTGCCTGCAAGCAGAAGCCTCTCCCACCTCTGCACAAGCTTTGCCGCCTCCGTGCCTACAAGCAGGTCCCCCCGGAGTCTCTCCCACTTCTGCACAAGCCTTGCCGCCTCCCTGCCCACAAACAAGAGCCTCTCCCACCTCTGTACAAGCCTCTGTAGCTTCGGCAGACGCTTACGGCACTCGTCCCCCCCCGAACAACTCCACCTCGCCGTCTCTTACAGACGCTTACGCTAGCGCTTGCGGCTCTCGTCTCTTTCCGAAAGAATCCAGCCCCCCTTCCCTCTCAGACGCTTGCAGAGCTCGTCCCCCTCCAAACACCGCTTCTCCCTCAGATGAAAACATTGTTGAATCAGAGAAGGAATATGAGGGTCTGGAGGAGGGGGAGCTAGAGGGGAAGAGCCATACAACAGAGAAGAGAAAGAAGAAGAAGAAGAAAAAGAAGAAGAAAAAGGCAAAGGGGGAGCAAGCTGGTCGTGAGAATTCTGTAGTTTTTTTGTGCAACCAGCCTGTGAAGCCAGCTTTTGAAGGAGAAGACATTTCTTCTTTCAACCCAATAAGAGACAGCTCTTCTCTTTCTCTGCTCCTCGTGCAAGAAACGGCAGTTGCCATGCTAGACTATCTGGCAAATCAACACGGCTGCACGGCTCGTGCAAGCATTAGGCCAGGAGGACGAATGACTCGTCTGATTGTCGAAGGTGGAGATGGAACTCCCAAGTCATGGGAGAGCACGGTCTTCCAAGCACATCAAGAGATCTGCGAGTACCTTGTGAGATAGCCGCAGGGTCGATTAGGCTTTCGGTGATGCGCTTTTGGTGTTTGTATGTATGTTTGGGTGTATGTACTTGATTGACCAGGTGTTTGTCTTTATCAAATTTTCTTTTCTCTTTACTCCTTCCTCATAAAAACTAGCTGATCATATTGCGAGCATAAACTTGAACCTTTGTGGTTCCCTCTTCTCTTGTTAAGTTGGTGACTGAATTGTAGTATTGATTGCTTCGATTGAGTTGCCACTTTGCCTTCGGGCGGCGTAAGCCAGTGTAGATCTTCGAAAGAGTCTGTCATTAACTCCGTTTTTTCTCTCATCACCTCTCATCCATCCTTGCCTTTACTCTCTTTTCGGATTGTTTCAGAATTTAATGTATGAATGTGGTATGCGCGTGTACCGAGCGCTTATGTCTCCATGCGCCTCCGTAGATGTGGTGTGCCTTAAGGCGAATCGATCCGATTAGCATGCAGGCTTCCTCATCCCCCCCCGTATGAATGTGTGTTCTGGGTTGTCCTCAAAGCCTTGTTAGTGGCTTGGGATCTGGCGTCGCTAGATCTAGGATTTAACCCTCAATCATCATCATCATCATCAGGTTTTATAGTAAAAAACTTTACAAAAAAACAGTTTTTAGACATTTTTTTAAATAGATTCCTAGCCTAATTTTGCTAAAAAGTCATTTGAACACCTGTAAAATCCTTGGTTCGGCAAGGTTATATTAGGTTAAGGGTAGGTTTAGGGGTCGTTGCCAATGAAGGTTCGGACACAAGGTTACAGAACCTTCATTTTAACATTGTCATCTTTTGAAACCTGCTTAAACCTGCCAATACCAGTATTAACATAGTATAAACGAGCCTCAAACTGTTCAAAACAAACTTAAAACTGATAATTTGACTCTTCAAAACTGTTATTGAGACACCTCGTCTCGGCAAGCTAAGCAGTCATGCATACGGGAAAAACATTGTCAAATTTCGACAAATTTGCGATGGAGCATTCAAGCTGGCAGACAAATGGAATCAGGAACAACAAAGAAAAGAGTGTGATGGCAATAAAAGATCGAAAGCAGAAAGGCGCTGTGGCTGTTTGAGAGAGCCTTTTTCTCAGCTTTGGTTGAGGGGGGGGTGACGGTGAATAACGATGAGCTTGTTTGCGTAGAAAGTCAGTTTAATGATATGATTGAGCATGAAAATGATGAAAAGGATGAAAGCTAAAGGAGAGTTGAGTCATATAGTTTTAAAATCATGTCTGCTGGTGTTAATGAAGTGATTTGAAGCAGGTTATACCAGGTTACATAAGGTTTAGGTAGGTTAAGTGTTAGGTTATATAACGATATTTTTACTACTCTTAGAACCCTAAGTGGCAACATGATGAAAACCTTAAATAACCATCATAAATCATGATGCTACAAGTCTTTTTTTAAGTTTATGAAGGTTTTTTTAGATAAAGAACCACATTGAGCATACTTTTAGATGTCTAGACTGTCTTACATACTTGAAGGGGGGGGTATAAAATTAATTTTTATCATTTTTTTTTTTTTAGTGAAATACCCTAGGAGACGGCAGAAATTCACAACGTGAAGAAGGCAGACTGAGTGGCTTTTCCAGAAAAACAAAGCAAAGGGAAATCAACAGACGTGAGAAAGAATAAGACGATACTCTGCCTCGCTTCTCAGTGGTTGTGCAACGGACCTGCACCTACGCACTGACACTCGACTCTTCCTTGCACCTCCATCGACGTGTAGACAATCTTCACAGCGAGAAGTATAGGGAGAAGGGCCGCCATGTTAGCATCGGGTGACACAAGAATTGGAACGGACTCACGATCATATTCTTGTGGCAGGCCAGCACTTCACACAAGAGAAACGAGCTCTTCAAGGTCTCAATCAGAACAGAGCACCAGCGATGAATCAACGAACGAAAGCGAATGCGAATCGATCGAGGTTGCGGCTTGTTAATGGCAATAGATTTAAGCATGACTTCTAGGTAGTCTTCCTATACCTTTGTAGATCAACTCGCCTGAGATCACAATAAGGAAACTAAGGCTATAATGGAGCTAAGGTGCGCAGAGCGCAATGGCATATGTATAGTCCATCGGTGAGATCCCTCTGTGGATCGAACCGTTTCCATCTGATCCATTAAACACGCTGGTCAGGGTTAAAAAGTAATGATAACCCCAAAAAGCATGCACAGCATGAATCCATGTATCTCGGAATAGCTTTCCAGGCCCTAATAATATCGGCCTGAAATAGTGATCAAAACAACTGGGAGACAAGCGAATCTAGCAAGCGAATGGCTGGCACTGTCAGCTGAAGGCCAAAAGAAAAGAAGGTTCCCGGAAGAATGAGACTACAACTCGTTTTGGCGTTCTTAAACATCAGTGTCATTGAACCCGTACCAATTAATTAATTCAGCTGCTGGTTTGTGTGCTGTATAGTACCAGGATATATGGCTTATGGATGTTGGACCTGGAGGTCTGCAATGCTGGCTGTCTGCTCAGACTCTGCTGATGTCTGCCTGTTAAGGTTAGACAAATACATTAGATGTCCATTGTAGGTGAGTGCCTCCAGTTGATGCATGCATATGGACGCCCGACTTGGAGCATACGTACCCGTGATCCGCAAAAGTTTATGTAAAATGTGGAAATCTTCTGGGGTCTCTTTGGTTGTTCGGATGTTGTCTCGGAGGGCAAAGCAGACGGACTTACCACATGTACTCTTGAGAGGTGTGTATCTCTATTTTTGTGATAAAACAACGTAACATTTTTCTGCCGGAATGCGTAGAGGGTCTGAACTAGACAGATACCGAGGCCCTGGGCCCCAGCACATCATCGCATGCCAATGGCCAATCCATCGATCCATTGACTTTAAATTCAACACTCGTCATTTCTCTTCACCGTAGAGATGCTATATATTATAATATACACCTTATGCAGAGAAGCCTACAGATCACGGTCATCCAGGTTATACTCTTGGTTGTTTTGCCGGCAAATCACCAGATCAGTGAAGATCAGCTTGTCTGCTCAGTCTGGTTAGACATTTCTTGTTGCAGAAACCGCTTCTTTGAAGAGAGTAGCGGAAAGTTTAACGTCCTCCTGCTTTGTACGTCGTACCAGGGCAATCTGTGTGAATAACATCCGACTCGAACCTGCACCATGTCTTGTGTGGGCCTGCCACGAGCATCGCGCCGCGCTAGGGCCGCCGCCAACCTTGCAACGCCGCGTGCGCCCAGTCTGAATAAAGTGACGTCTGACCTTTGCGTGCGAAAGTTGTTCTGTGCCAGTCTCTCGATCATGGTGTTGGCTGGTCTGAATAGTGGATCAACAGACTGACTCTGCTAGATCATACCTTAATGTGAGTCTGCCTACGATCTACGCTTATCGTAATTGAGCCTCTAGTACCGTATGCAGCTTATAGTCTGGTAATACAGAGCTGGTTCGGCGAAGGGACAAATCTTTGCTCATTCTGATTTTCTTTCTTGATGTCTTTTGAACAGTTCCAGGCAGAAGTAGGTGCGACTCTGCTACAGGTTCAGCAGGGCCTCACCGCAGTCTAACAGACCCAGCAGCAGCAAGGGCAGATACTGGCAGAACTGCAGCAAAGACAGATGGAGCAAGCTGCTGTGGCAGTCCAGCAGCCGATGGATGTACAAGGAGATGGCATGTTATTTGGAGGCGGACAGGGTAGTCTACCTCCTCAGGCGCCTGAAGTTTGAGAACAAGTTCTCAAGACTACACTAAAGAATCCGGATGTCTTTACAGGAGTGCGGGAGAAAGCGGAAAGGTGGTGCATTGACATGGACGACTGGTTTGTGAATGCTCAGACCGCTCCGGAACGTCAACTCGGTCTGGCCAAGTCTTACTTGAGCCCTAAACTCAAGGATTGGTTTGACTTGGTGAAGTTGGAGGACGGCATTGGGTTTCGCGACTGGCCTGCCTTGAAAGACACATTGCTTCGTCGATACAGAGACAAGCACATCCGCAGGGCAGCAAAGAAGAAGATCGCAATCCTCAAGTGCACTGGAACTGTCAGCGACTACAACAACAAGTTCGACGTCAAGGCTATGAAGCTGAAAAAGGCAGGGACGAGTGAGTGAGACCTCTTCAACAGCTACATCGAGGGTTTGCCACCTGCCGTCATGTTTCAGACCGACAGGTAGGAGCCGCAGACTCTGTAAGAGGCCATGGAGAAGGCCTTAGACAACGAGAGCTGGCTTCAACAGGCATCAGCTCGGGGAGGAAAGTGGGCCAAAGGGGCAGGACTGATTCCAGGGGGGTCTCCACCGATTAACCCAACTGGACCGGCTCCGATGGAACTCTGTGGGGTGCATCGTGGCATGCCGCTTTGCGACCCCAGATTGTCCCAGGCCCTGTGGGAGGAAAGATGGAGACGGGGACTTTGCCTCCAGTGTGGTGATCCCAATCACCAGATAAGGCAGTGTTGGAATGGGTTACGCGGTCCTCCGCAGGCACGCGCTATGTACACATCCCCATTTGGGGGATGGCGGGAACCTCCACAGCAAGCAGCCTAGTTTCGCGAGTTTCGACGAGAAAGCTCTCCTCCTCACAGATACTATGAGGGGGCTCGATACCTTTCTCCTTCTGGGTCGCCCTTTGCATCGGGGGGGAGGGAGGAGACTCGTCAGCCAGGCAGGGGGTTCGGAAGCAATGTTCCTTCGGGGAGATAAGGGCGTACCTTCAGCAATACTCCATCGTTTGGTCAGCGAACGTCTTCACTGCCCCGGGGGTCACAACCAGCGCGTTGGGTGGGACCCAGACGAATGGCGGGAGTGAGAACGATTCCCAGGTGTGGGATGGAGTTGAGAAGACGTATGGTGCACGGCAGTGCAGTCGAGAATGCCGTATGGAGTGGGGTGCGAATCTGTCAGTTAGAGATGCAGCTTCCTAGACTGTGTGCTCTTTGGCTATCTGCTTCTCAGCCTGAAGATGCTGAGAGTGATTCCGAAGACGTCGTGTACATATGGTAGAAGAGGCACACTGTGGTGTCGATCGTGGCTTACCGACTTCATTCATGCCTCTATGGTTCGATTTTGATGGTCTGAGTGATTGAGCTGAGTGTGGACGTCAGCTTCAGAAGGAGGACAGGTGTGGGCCTGCCACGAGCGTCGCGCCGCGCTAAGGCCGCCGCCAACCTCGCAACGCCGCGTGTGTCCAGTCTGAATAAAGTGACGTCTGACCTTTGTGTGCGAAAGTTGTTCTGTGCCAGTCTCTTGATCGTGGTGTTGGCTGGTCTCAATAGTGGATCAACAGATTGACTCTGCTAGGTCATACCTTAATGTGAGTCTGCCTACGATCTACGCTTATCGTAATTGAGCCTCTAGTACCGTACGCAGCTTACATCTTGGCTGTCGAACAAATTCGTCCAAGATGCAAGCATCTAAGCAAAGATGCCTGGCATGAACGTGAGAGACATAGAAAAGTCTATGAAGGCGGTTAGTGAGTGGGTTGAGAAGAACTGTACATCTTCAAAACCCCTCTGTAGTCTTTTTTGGTTCCCCGAGCAAGACTTTTTCAAGGTGGTGTGCGAGACTGAAAGCTGCGTCCATTCGCTTCCTGCGTATGAGATCGGTGTTGCCCACTGGAGTATGGAGACTTTCAAGAAACTGTCCCTCCTCAAGTATGGAAAAAGAGAGATCCATCAGATGAAGCGCGACTATTAAGTGCTCTGTCTGACTATGATTGCCTCCTGCAGTAAAAATGAGCAGATCGGTCCTAAGATGGTCACAGGTAAGGGCGACTCCAACTTTCTTCTTTTCCTCTGTGAAATAGTGAAGAATACAAGTTGCAAAGAGACTGCGCGTATGTCGGTTCGTATACTCGCGCACTTAGTATATGTATTACGCAGTCCTAATGTGAGACTTCCTGTTTGCAAACGGCTTTTTGAGGAAATGGGCCTCTCTCATGCCCTGCCTCGCCGGTGTGCTCCTGAATGGAATAAGATCTTTGGGGTGGTGTCAGTTGAGGAGAGAGAGAAGGAGACCGGATCGGTGATAACATTGGCGCGGAAGAAGAAGCAGAAGTATATTCTCGATTACCGAATGCACCTAGTTGTACAGGATTTTGCCCGTCTTCTCGGTCGATTGACTGACCCATCTATGATTCATATGGTTGACTGGCACATCAACCTGCCAGTGATCCGAGACGCGAAGCTCTGGTGGGATAAACAGGTGGCAAAAAGGAGGTACAAGGATGATGCTCTCGAGCCAATTCAAATGCACACAGCCAACCTTCTCTTCGATACGCTACCAGATGATTTGAAGAAGTGATACGGATTGGGCAGCCTTGCCTACACTAGGGTAGGAGAGGCCTTGCAGCTCATGAAGCCGGGGATCGACCACTGCGTAGAGGCGACAGGGTTGAATGATCGGCTCGCATCCGACGGTGTACGTTAGTGCAAGACGTGCAAGGTTATGGAATCCCTGACGAGCAACGTCCGTCTGTCCCACTGCATGGGATGCGACGCCGTCTGGTACTGCTTGAAGGAATGTCAGAAGACGGACGGGAAGGCGGGGCACAAGACTAAGTGCGGAAAGAAGGCAGAGAAGGAAGACACCATGCCAAATGAAAGGACAAACTCTCGGCTGAACTAGGAAAAGAGGAGAAAAGGGGAGACGGAGGTAGCTAGCAGAGGCAAGGAACTAGACAGGGAAAGGAGAAGGGGAAAAAACTTCCGAGAAAGTTGGTTTCACTTGCCAAAATTCTAGCCATGCAGAAATTACGGCCAAGAATCATGGTTACCTTACAGATGATGCTAGATATGATGGCAGCATGTTGGGAGAGACATTGACTTAAAGTTTGTTCCTAGCATCTGGCCTATGCTTCTTTCATCTCTTCCTTCTGTCCTGGTTACTGCTCTCGCTGCTAGCTCTCTCTCTCATACGACCTTATACTTGACGCTCCTCCATCCGAATGCCTTTTTCGGCATTTGCTAAGTACTTTCTATCCCTCAGTCATGACCAGCGCACTGCTTACTCCTCCTTCCTCCCAGCCCTCCCTCTGTACTCCTCTGATTCCCCGAATGTACGCGCTTGCCGCTTTCAAGTGGGCAATCTACAGTCGGGCTCGGATCCGGCCGTACGTTTTGCTTACGTGTTGCCCCCATTTCTCACTCAATCGCTCTGTCACCCTCTTTAAGAACATCTTAGCCTCCCCTTCTATCGTCCCGTCGACTGCACTCACGAGTGGGGTGAAGTCGCACCCTCTGTTCACGCTTGCCTGCCCATGTTTCCTCTTCTTTTCTTCTGCTGCTGCTTTGAGGGCTTGAGTCCAGGTCACCTTCTCAATGTTGGGTAAAGGAGGAAAACCAAAGAAAAGACCAGAGAAAGGATGTGGTCATAATAATTTTATGATATTTGAATCATATATTTTATCGAAATCTATCTATTGAATACAAATTATACGATTCTATTTCAAATTAATAGCAGATTTACTTTGATTGACTATGATTCTCTGACTAAAAACTGTAAACATTTGTAGGTCTAACAGTAATTAAGCTATGCGAATCTAAAGAAAAATTTAGGTAGAAATATCAAATTAAATCATTAATTGATTATACCAATCCTGTAGGATTATACAATCACTTTTTTCAAAATGTTTTGTTACATATTGTTTTGTTACACATTTTAATAGAATTTTGATAAATGAATTAGTACACACTTTAGTGTGCAGTAATTCAAACTATCACTTTTAGGAATACATTAAATACACACTTTAGTGTGCATTAATTCAAACTATCACTTTTAGGAATACATTATTACATACTTCAGTATGTATTAATTCCATGTTTCATTTTTGTCTTCTTCTTCTTGTTCAGGACGGTTTGAGGGTACTGCTTTTGGAGCAATGCTGTCGTCAGCAACGCAACAGGGAGAACTTTTGAGCACTAGAGGCAAGGGTAAAAAGAGCAGAGACGGGAGCTGCAGGGAGGGTGCCATGAGAGAAACGGTGGATTTGTTTAGAATTATTGCACACTAATTGTTACATAGAGTTAGTAAATGCCGTAGGTGATAAATACCATTATCAACACTAAATGTATAAATGGCACTAATTGACAACGACATTTATGTTTTAATACAGTGCCAACATTTCATAGTTTGCCTAGACCAACACTGTTAATCTTCGATAAAAGTATACCAAAGGTGTCAAACTAGATCAAACCATGATCAAACCTATGACTTTCCTTTTGACTTCTAGTTTTAACTTTCTTAAATTTTTGAATTCTGGAAGTATATCTTAACTGACATTGTCACCACGACCTATTTATCAATGCAAATTATCATCAAGTGACTCAGTGTAACTGAGTAAAATCGATCTAAATCGGTGACAGAGCTGCACCGTACAGACTAAAGAAATCACTGAAAAAAGGAGAGATGATTTAGATATAGATTAAGTATACGATCTAGGGTATGACACTCTGCAGACACTTTACAATACACAAAGAGTTTTAGCAGCAAGAACTGCATTTGATGCATTTATTTTCACCCGTTCACATCTTTTTTTGAAAAGAAAACATCTTGATATACAAAAAAAACACGTTTTCAGGGTGATTCAAAAGAAAGGGGGGGGGTTCTGCATGGTTACAAGTCGGGTGCTAATATTAGTTCCAGCTCTTCATACGATGGTGGTTTTTGAACCGATAAACTCATAATGAGAACTTCTGGAACTCATCTGAACCATTAAGAACCAAAGCAATTCTTGATTCCATAAAGTTTTTCATGCAAAAAAACTTAAAACAAAATGAAATAAATATAATGAAAGGTCTTATCATTTGGTTCAGGGAGGGGGTGTTTTGGTTCCTGAACCGCCAGAACCGGCAAATCAGAACTTTTGTTGGCACCAACATGTTTTTCAGTGTTTTCAGGTCAAAATCGTTCAAAAACTGGTAGACTTTTCATCTTTATTTGGTTTGACAGATTGCCCGATGAAGGATAAAAATGGATGAAAAGCTCACAATGAACTCTTCGATCAATCATTGTATATTGATATACACATGCAGTATGAGAGAGACATCTCAATCGATCCGGCCGGATTGAAAAATTTACATAGTATGGTTAGGAGTTATTACTAGCCCTCTTTAGCCAGTAGCGAGTTACCATCAGTTTAGTAACCATGAGATGGTAACCAGCGGACTTGAAGGCGTGTACCACTAGTACTATTACTATGGTAGTTCAAGGAAAAACTCTGATAAAAACAGTTACTAGACCTATTTTAGTGAGTTCTATTTTAGTTTTGGTGAGTACAGAACTTTTAGAGCAAATATTACACTGACCATTCACTGACAAAGACATTAAGTTCAGTAGAGACTTGCTAAAAGCAATAATTAAGTCTTTTTAGGAGGATCTAGCCGTTTCTCTATTACTAGGCATGCATGGCCCCGGTAAGTTAGTCCGGAAAAGCAACATAAATCAACTCCCCCCCTGCAGCTTACGAACAGAAAGATGTACCGATCGGCCAGGCAACATCTGGATCCTTCTATTTCGTAAGACAATCAGCCATCTGGCTAACATCACCATTGACATGCTTGAACGTAGCACTGACAGCTTCAATCTCTTGCAAAGCAAAAAGCAAACGACCTTGGAAAGTAGGCTCTTTCTTGCAAACGCAATTCTTCAATTGTTCAACCAACACTGTACTATCAGTCAAAACATGCACTTTCACTCTGCCAAAAAGCAAACGAGTGACTCTCAAAAGCAATGGCATTCGCAGCACACCTTGACAGAGAGCGAGAAGCTCTGCTCCTGCAGTGGAACGCACAAGTCGCTTCTCTCTATGACTGAACCAATCAATCAGATTCATATGACAGGTCAGTGGCCAGCTCTGATTGGTAAGCTGAAAAATAAATCCACTTCTTGATTCACAAGTGCGATCGCAGTAGGCTGCATGATCTACAAACAAATGCAACTCGGGCACAGAGACAGCAAAAAAGAACAGCTCTCATGCTTTCTCTACACTAATAACAAGAATAGTTGCGAGAGTACGCAAAAAACGCTGGCTCGGTCTGGATGCCCATCGAGAGAATTATGAAAAAGCAAAAGCAAGATCGAACCTGGTCTTGCACAACCAACCGAGCATTCCAAGGAGAGTTCAAAAAGTCTCTTCCAATTTCATGTCTATCTCTTTCTCTTCAGGCTTCTCAAAATCTGCCTTTTCCAGCTTTTTGCTTCTTTTAGGCTCAGGCAGAGAGTCTGTACTAATGTATTTCTTCTGTTCTTGTTTGATCACCCCTTTCTGACTATCATAAGAGAGATCAAGTCCAACGACTTTCCTTCCTCCAGGTCCGATCAGTTCAGGCTCATCGCATTCAACACGCTTCCTGAACTGTCTTAAAGTCTCGAGCGGGTCAGGCGCAATCAAAAGTAAGTCATCCATATGCATTTGTACTGCCGCTGTGATGTCTACCTGAGGAACATCGGCCCACAACTTGCTGTCTGAAGAGCAAATAGGAGAAGGAAGAGGAGAGCAGGTCTGGATAAAGATCGACTCAGCACATTCAAAAAAGGAAAAGAGAGAAGCAAAACTTTCTTAAGCCACTGAGTGAAGATTCTCGGACTATCTTTCAAACCATAAAGAGCTTTTAGAATTTGATACACCCCCCCAGGCTAAAAACTCTATTTTCTTCCCTTTGGAAAAAACTGAGGCATCTTCACGCGCACCGTAGAGACGGCAGAGCCAGTGATGGGCGCCTGAAGGAAAGCACACATCACATCTGTCAGAGCAAGGGCGCATCCTTTCACCAAACAGAAAACAAAGAAAAAGCGAAGGATTGATGTATCAGGCATACTTGCATACGTTTCACAGTCATGTTGATCTCTTCTTGAATGCCCTGCACAGACAAGACGTGCCTTTGGGACTCTCTTTCTATCTTTCAATTTCCATTTTAACACCCACTTGCACAGAAGAAGAAAAGAACAGAGAGTAGAGGAGATAGAGGAGAATTCGAGAGTAGGAGCAGACGCAGCAGGACTTTTATCAGCATCCTTTAAAACAGAAAATCTCTCAAACTTGTCAAGCTTGCTGTTCATTGCTTCATTGAACAGACCTTCCTTCACAGCAGGATCAGAGAGGGAAACAGGAATCTGGTTCTTTTCCGAATTATTCAAAGACTCAAGCAAAGTGTAAGAAAGATCAGCTGGCTTCTCTTTCTGCTTGCATGTGTATGCCCTATACCCTTTTTCAAAGCAAAACCCGCACACAGCCGCACACTTGCACACAGCCGCACGCTGAGTATCAGTTAACTCATCCAACTCAACAGGTTCCCCCCAAATAATCTCTGGCTGTGGAGACTCAGAAGAAGAAGAAAGAGGAGATAGAGAAAAGGAAGAAGAAGAAAAAGAAGAAGAAGAAGAAGAAAAAGAAGAAGGAAAAGAAAAACCGTCTTGTTTTTTTGCTTCAATTCCGTTTTTGTTTTCGTGCCCCCCCCAACCTACAGTCTTCCCTTTGTTCATCTGTTCCCTTCCCCCGCCTTCTGACTATAAAGAAGGCCGGGCATCTCCCAACATCCACTCTCCCATATGATCAACCAATCAGACTCTATGCGAGTAAGGCTTCACACCATGTTTGAGGGGATGTACGCGAACAATCTGTGACCAGTCTGAAGAAAAGGCACTCCATTCCGCAAGCATCCATTCATATGGCAACACCACGCAAAGGAAAAAAAATTCAATGCATACCTTTCCCGGAGGGCGGAAAGTATTCTCGACTTTCTTGTGAAAGGGCGGGATGTAGACAACAGGATCTCCCAGCATGTACGTCACCTTTGGCCAAACACCCAAAGCAATGCGCAGAGGAGAACGACCTGTCTCTGCTAACGCTGTTTGGTTATATAAATATTCAACCGCCCGCAACACACAAGGGAAGAAACAAAGAGGGAGTTTGTATGTATGAATGAACGACCTGAGACCTGCCCTCGCTGTTCGAATCCACCTTTTGGCAGGTTCGTCAGAAGAGTCAGGAGGCCTTGAACAGACATGCACACCCCTCTCTTCCAACATTGCCTTTACCTTCCCTTCACAAATCTCTCCCACATTGTCTGAAATAAACTTCTTCATAAGACCGTACTCACTGATCCATTCGCACACTGCAGCTGAAGGCCCACTGTCTGTCCTTCTTTTCATTGCCCTCGTAAGCACCACCCGTTTCTTTGCATCCCTCATCACAGACACTCAACGGAACCCCAAAAGAGAGACCTTCCGACCGATTTTGGGATCGAGTCGACTAACCTCGAAAATGATATTGTCTGCCCACACCTCGTCTAACCACGAGAGTTGAGCGCGAGACGTAGACGGAGGAGAAGAGTGGTGGGTAGCATTTACAAGACAGCAGCCTGAGGGTGGACACCACTTGAGGGCAGCTTCTGTATGAGACTGAAGGACAGAAAGAATGTGTTGGTAATTCTGTTTGTGTTCTTTCATCGTTATAAGAAGACGAGGAAAAGAAGCGTAACCAAAACGAACATGTTGTCTCAGTATGCGAAAAATCACAGAAAAAGGAACAGAAACGGGAGAACAAAGATTGCTTGGGTGCACGGTGACTCCTTACTTGCCGATGAAGACAGAAGAGGAGCCGTCTTGATGGACAGGAAGCCTTTTCTTGGAGGGAGAAGTCTGCAGAGGGAACAAACCCAAAGAGACAATCACTCTTCCACCAACAAAAGATGCAAGACTAAATTGGGAAGACCAGTTTTGTTCAATACAAGAAAGAACATACAAACAGGAAAGTACATACGTGGCCTACGGCTCATATGCAATGACTGCGTTTGCAAGCACTGCGCACGCAGGGATTTCCTTGCTGACCGTGTGAACTCGGACGCGAGTCGATGCCCGGAAAGGGTATGCTCCCTGTAGATCGAATTCAGGCTACAACCCAACCTGCACAAACTTCCCGCCGTTGCTGCACATAACTGCTGTGCCGTCAAATCGGTCCACTGCCCCCATATGAATGAGGAGATCTGCATCTGGTGTGTCCGTGACGTTTCCTTCCTGAACGACTGAAATAGACCCCCTCCCACTGCCGGATACTCGAAGCACACAAGCCCTCGCGTGGTCGTCACTGCCTCTGCGCGAGACCCGAAGGCCTTAACATAGCGTGACATACAGGGCCACTCCCTGATCAAACGTACTTTCGAACGGGGGAAGATAGAAAAGCTACACTGAGAGTCGAACTCTGCAGTGACTGTTGTGCCTTCCCCTCCAGTCGCCTTCGCTGCCTGCACTGCAAAGACCTTTTTGGACTCATCTCTGAGGGCAGCAATCTTTTCTTCATGGTCTGCGTCCTCACTGCCACAGAAACTGAGGCAGTCTGCAAAGTCTTCGCATGAAACAAACGACACGCATCATCTTCATCTCTGAACGACACGCATTTGGAGATACGAGCGGTCTGAACTGTCTCGGTATGTTGCGTGACATCATCATACCCTGCTGCTTCAACTATGTGGCGGTTAAGTTCGTTTGCCATGATAGACAGCTCATCGTGGCTCAGTCCGGACAGATTGATCTGATCGGTGCTGAAGGGCGTAGTGCCATTTGCCGTCTCGTTGGCGTTGGCGGCGCCGTCCACGGGCAGCTCCGAAAGCAATGCGGCCAGCCTAGCGTGAAAAGACTGTCCCTTCCTCCTGCCACCAAACTGATGTCCAAAACTCTGGCTGCTGCTACCTGCAGACTGAGAAAACTTGGGATGTTATTAAGCAACACTGCTTTGCTGCTGCTGCTGCGACTGATGGTGCTGCTGCTGCTGTGACTGATGCTGCTGCTCCCCAAACTTTCTTATCGACATCTGGTTGGAGTATGTTCTCATCAACTTCCCCACTCTCTTGACAGTATTTCGCTTTGCGCGCTTCTTCACTTGCTTTGCCGTCTCCATCTCTGTATTCTTAATCACCGTTGCTGGGTCAGCACCATTTCCAACTACACCACGGTGACCCCCCTGTCTGGCAGAAGACTGTTTCTTCTTAGATGGAGCGGAAAACGGAATGGCAGCAGTCTTGGCCCTCAAAGACTCTACCCACTTTAGGTAGTTTTCAAGAGTGAGCCTGCTGTCTGTTTTCCTGTTTGTATCTCCTGCGACCTGCTCGTCGAGCCACTCGAGAAGAAACGTTCTGAGTACCTTCCAGGAAGAGGTGACTTTCACTGTATGCTAGGCCGCCCCTCTCTGGACCTTTGTTGTCTCGGTTGACAACCAATTCCTGTCTCTCTGCTCAAGTGACTCAAAAAACATAGAGACAAGGAACTCGGTGTTAAACGTGACTGTCAGGTCCTTACACTCCTTGACTACCTAGCTGAAGAGAAGAACAAGGTCCAGGAGAGAGAACTTTTTTCCTGTGAAGAAGGGAAAGAAGATGATCCCCCACTTCATAAAAAACTTCCTTTCGGCATCTCTGAGACCATACTTGGACTTTAAGACACCGAAGAAATCTTTCTAGATCTGCTCTCTCAGAGCCTTGATGTGCTCCGCTTTCTTTACCTCATTGGCAGCGTCCTCAACTGACAGGACCGGCAGAAGATCTGCAGACTTAATCACCTCTTTGATTCTATCTATCAACAGAGCGTCACCGTGAGCGGTAGTCAAGAGATAAGTATACACAGACAAAAGAGAAGAGAGGGAGGCAATGTCTTTGACCCAAAGCTCTGCATGCTTCAGCTAATCTTTGCAGTGGGCATTGCGGAGTGATGGGAATAAACTTCGCCTCTGGCTGAGCCGATATCGAAGAAGGGAAACTGTCAGGAAGAAGAGAATAAGAGAAAACGGTTTTTATAACCTGACTTCTTGAACGACGTACTAATCAGTGTAATTATGGCTGTTAACCGCAGTAAGATCTAGCCGTTTCTCTATTATACTAGGCATACATGGCCCCGGTAAGTTAGTCCGGAAAAACAATATAAATCAACTATTTTAAAGCCTGACTACTTAACTCATTAGCAGTTTAAAGCCCTGAAATGACCATACTCAAAAAATATATGCTATACATAGTGATATACTAGTTAGAGTTTAGTCATAAAATGACGAACATTAAATTTCACTAGAATAAACTTTTAATGAATGCTAAAAATATGATTTTTACTTGTCTAAAATTAGTTTTATACGTTAAGTTTAACTTAGAATATGGCCAAATATGCCTGTTTTTAGCTACTATCACTACTATTGGAACAGTACTACCTATACCGTAACCATAAAATTGGTAACCGGGCGGCCTAGCGGCCGCCTAGTAACCGTCCTACTTTCATTACTCCTAACCGTACTGTGTAGAAAAATTATAATTTATGCACATGCATGCACCCTTACCAATTAACTGCATACATGCAAAAAACGCACATATGCGTGAAAATAAACGCTTTTTGCGCACACGTTCTGCGCGTGTGATCCATTGATATCTATATACTGCATACTAAATGCCACTTTGGCTACAAAATGCCGTTTCAAATGCCGATGTCCGATGTCGGCACTAGAGGTATTGCAAATATCGATATTTGGCACTGACTGCATTTACCAACCCTATTGTTATACACTTTTATGTGTAATAAAGGGGGGGTCGGAGGTAATTGTTACACATTTAACTTTGCGTAACACTATAGGATTGGTGTATAATTGATTGATTGATTCAATAATTATCAGTGATTGATTGATTGTGGTTGATCAAGCTCATGATCAAGGCGCTACTAGTAATGATTAATCAGTTACGCCCTAGAGTGAGGTTGAGTGGGCCTACACTCTATATAGCTAGGCTACTAGTAGCTAAGATTTTATGATAGGATTTTAAAGGACTCTATTAGATTTAAAGTACCTCTATTTTTATATAATTAAAGCTATAATCCAGGCTATAATGTTACTCTATACAAATAGAACTTTAATTCTTTTTTTTCTTTAGATCTTTCAAATTTATATTCATCCATCATTGCCTATAGATCATTGCCCAGATCATCTCGGATCTATTGGCTGGGAAAGATGGTTGCACGCTGTCAACCAATTGTCAACCATAGAAAAACATGAAGTCACAATTTTAAATCATTTTTAAGACTGCACGCCACAAGTCCACAATGCCAGGCCTGTGCCGCTCACGTCCGCCCCCCTCTCTTTCCTGCGCAAATAGCATGCAACTTTGAAAACTGATCGAATCCATGCCTACTGCAGCCAGCCACCGCCCATATCTCTCCACCTACAAACACGTTTGGAAGAAAGTGCTGAAATGAAAGTTCGATTGGGCCTCCCTTTCCGTTAATTCATTCGCATTCTTTCGGTCTTTTCTGCACAATCGAATTCAGTGAATCCCCAGCCATGCAACCTGGCTTCCACTGCATGAACTAATGACAACGCGATCTAGCTGTTGAGTCACCATCCCTGCCAATCCAGGAAGTGCACCGGCGCAGCCTTGCTGCTCAGGAGACGGTCAATCAGAGATCCCGTGAGCACCTGCGTGTGATCAGCCAGGAGCACCAGCTGTTCGGCTCCGTAACGGAGGGGAAGCAATGAAGAGGACTCTGCGGGTTCACACAATCAGAGAGAGAGAGAGAGAGAGAGAGGCACCAGGGGGGGGGATGACCAAGCAATGAAGCAGACCTGATTTATTCAGGAAGAAGGATCGAGGCGGAAATCCAGGTAGAGCACGGCAGGACGGAGAAAGATTGACAAATGATTTCAGACTGGCAGGCAGACAGACATAAAGACGGGCGCAGAAAGGGACCGACAGGCCGCCAGCGGGCGGACCCACCGTCAGTTGGTCAGTCAGCCAGCCAGACGCGTATGAATGGAGGGAGGAACGGTGCACATGCGCATGAGGCAACCAAAAGGAGAGTGAAGACTTTACGAGCCTCTCCCTTGCATGTCTGGAGAAGGAAGTCAAATCCATGATCTACTACACCGAGAAAGAGCTAGACAGAAAATTAATTCACCGGTCAAAATGAGGGGTCTCAAACAAAACGAAACGACTCAACGACAGAAATAATTTGGAGAGAAATGATGGATTATTATTAATCGGTCTATAAGCCATCATACAGTGCATGAGTCTAGGACAATGCTTTATTGCCCCTTTGCCAGACCTGCATCATACAACGGGAGGGGGCTTCATTCTCACAACTCTAAACACCCTGCATCTAGAAGATGCTTTCTAAATCGCTGATGTCGTTTCCCTTCTGTGGAAGGAGTGCGACAACTGCAACAGAGACTCTCAGGCAGTAGAGGCAGACAGGAAGACCAGTGGAGAGGGGGGACGGGAGATGTACGTGGGAGATGGAAAAAGAACATTCAAAAGGTGAGACGGGAAGAGAGGTAAGTAACCATCACATGCATCGAATCGCAGGCCTTACGATGGAGGGCGCAGACAGAT